>VUQK01021466.1:0-50495 GCA_015106715.1 Bujurquina vittata | reverse complement strand
TGGTCACAACAGGTTTTATTTGAATCCCCCTTTAAAATGGGAAACAAGGGGCATTGACTCAGCGGACACAGCCAGGCTACACTCTCTGTAAGATGTGAATAAAAGAAACATTGTGAATATAAATGATTTAAAAGCAAAATTTTCACAGCTGGGAATATAAAAAACCTATTAACGACATCTTTTCCTGATTTAACACGATATTTTTCACGTGCTAGCTTAATAAACCAGCAGAGAGTGGAGGGGCACATCTTACCATTACAAGCTGCAGGTCTCCTCTGAGTGGGAGACACAGCAGCAGAGGCACATGTAGCTGGGGTGTGTCACACTATTCAATGTCCCCAGGCAACAGGTGGTGTAAAGGAACCACATTAAGGAACTGAATTAAGGAGCCATAGTAACATTAATGGCTTAATAAAAAATAAATATATTGACAAAAAAAACATATTTACATATACATACATGAACCGGCTTTCACTGTGGAGTTTTGAGAATGTTCAACTATATTAACCTGCTACAAACACACTGAATATTTTCCCACAGCCAAGCTCCACATTTGGTTGTGGAGTTGTTTCCTTGACTAACAAAACAAATGGCACTCCGTGACAGCAACTTCTGGGATTTCACTCTATGTTTGGACATGAAATGATTGATTGAACATTTGTTTGAAAACCACTGGAGACTTCTTCAAATGTCACTGTTTAATTTCAACTGTTGGGCTGTGGATCCATCCGAAAAGTCACAAAAAGCAGGAAGACACATTATATGGAAACATTGACCTGAACAATATTAGGTACCATTAAGTCTGGGAGATGAGATATAGTGTATGAAACTTACTGTCCTGAGGGAGCTGCAAGGAGGGAAAGCAGACAATCACTACAGATGCTGAATGCTAATTTCAGTGGAATCTATCCAGTAGGTTTTGAAGTCTGTGCTGACAGACAAAAGCACATTGCCAATAAAAGACACCAGGTATGCACTGACATTTGCATCAGATATCGGTATCAGATATCAGCTCAAATAGAGAGATGGCGTATCAGGTGACAATGGGCTAATCTAACATAGGATTGAGAAACTGCAAATGGTTGACAACTTGCATGCATTTCACATTTAACACTTTTTTGGATGTGCTTCAGGAAATAACTATTTTATTGCATAAATCAGTGCTGATTGCCACCTGATTACGAGGTAATACTTTTATGCACACAGTGTATTTCAGATTGGCAGAGTGCTGTTGGAATGTATCTTATATATATATATATATATATATATATATATATATATATATATATATATATATATATCGTATTTCACAGTATCATTGTAACCTCCACTGTTGTGTATATAAGCATCTGAGCCAGTGGTGTATTTTTCTTTTATTTATTAATTGTTCGGAATATTCCTTTCATTCTCTATCCTGTGTACATCCGTCTTATATAAAATCAGTAAACAGTGTACAAAAAGTGTACAACAACTTGAACTCCAGAGCCACTAAATAAGCAAGCAGATGGCTGCTTATTCCATTCATCTGCTAGACTTAGCTGACATTTGTCCCCTGTCCAGCCACATTAGCTGTTGCCAGACATCAGTCTGCTGTCCATGCTTAGACAAGGTCAGGACATCTTAGGGTGACATTTTCTTCCTTTTTAATTTTCTTTCATAATGAGTAGGAAAAAAATCGAATGACATGGAAGCAGTTCTGATATCGTACTCGACATGAGTATTTTGTTGTAGTGCCAGTGGAAGCCTGTGAATTTAAGCGATGCCTGCAATCAGTAACCTGCATTCAAGCTACATGTAAGCGTGGCATGTGCCTGTTTGCTGGCCATTTCCATTTCCAGCCACTGTGTCTAATCAGGGACTGTATGCAAGTCTTTGCCTTCAACTCTTTCAGCTGATTGACAACCAACCAGAGGGTTTCTTTTTTTGTCATTGTGAGTTAGTAGTAGATGCTTTTTTTTGTTTGTTTTACAAAGGAGTGCTTTAGCTCTCTCTGCATTTCTGTTGTTTATTTTGTTTTTCCTATCTAATTTTGTGTATCATATTTTGGCTCTCATTATGATAAAACGTAATGGAACCCTTGGATATGTTTTTGGAGAGGAGTATGTTACTATCCAACAGTAATAAAGATATTTAGCAGGTCTCCAGTACATTGGAGACCATAGCTCAGCCTGTAATGCATTCTAAATGCATGAAATTTGCTACATCTTTCAAACAATTTAGATGACAGAGGGATATTGGGGACACATTGGTCCCCAACCAGAGTGAAAAATGTGCACATGCAACAATGAGTCTGATGCTGGCTGTCTTGTGTTTGGATAAGATTTTATCTTTTTTTATGGAGAAGCAGAAGCTGATTTTCCTCATTCAGACAAATCTCTGACAATCCCGAAAGCATGCAGTACCATATTGGATTACTTGATGCTGCTAGTTTCTTGTTTTTAGAAGACCTTCTTTCCAAATTTGAGCTCAGGCATTATTCTGATTGGACTGTCTAAATGATGCCCATAATTGAGCAGTTATTTCTAACCCTAATGAAGCTCAAACTTAATTGTGGTCATGTAGACCTTGCAACAAGACTTAACTGTGGCACAGCCACAGTAACCAATATTTTTACAATACTTAGTGCACTGTATGACATTTTTTATGCTGGCATGCTGGAAAACAACATCCCCTTGAAGAATCAGACATCACTGTCATCTTCTGGTGATTTCCTTACTGTAGAATTGTCCACAGAAGTTTCTGTTTCTAACACAGAGAGGTTTGACACAGAGAGGCTTGAGTCATTTGTACTGGTAGTACGAAGGACATACCACACTAAAGGCTCTAATTGGTGTGGCTCCCAGGGGTGTAATAACCGTTGCCAGTGAGTTATATGGTGGGAGTGCCTCTGACAAGGCCATAACAGCAGACTGTGGAGTTCTGCAACATCTACAACCAGCTGACATGATCATTGCAAATAAGGGTTTCACAATTTGGTACATCCTGCCAGAGAGGGTCCCACTAAACATTGCATCTTTCCTTGTCAACGGACACACACAGGAGGAAGTGAACGACAACAGGCTGATTGCTTTATTCACTTCCAGGAAAAAGTCCTTATTTTCTGCTGCCTGTAAGACAGTTTTGGCTCTGGCTGACCATGGGTAATTCACCTCAATGATGCAATGATGATCCTATCGGGAGAACCACTGAGCATGCCACTGTCACATTAAAACAGTCCCCTCTCCTTGACAACTGCACCACTGCAGTCAGCGTACAGCTGCTGGGCCTGTGGCTCATGAAGGATTCCCCAATCAGCCTTTGGGGGTGAAATCAACAAGTTTGACTTTAAAAAGGGGCAGAGTAAACAATCATATTAAATCAAAGTGATGAGGATAATTTATTGTTGTATTTATTTATTTATCTAATTATTATTTTATTTTTAACTAACTTCAGAGATATCCTAAACAGCTTTAAATCATTCTTCCAGTTGTTTATGTCAGGCTTAGCTTTGAAAAACCTCCGTTTGTAAATAAATACAATTCCAATTTTTTTTTCTAATTTTGATCTTTAAGAATCTAGTGCCTTTTAACTTGATTAGTTAACAGATCTTTTAGCAGATCTTGTCTAACAACAGCTTTCAGAGGAACTTGTATTGCTTTTATCTACTTATTACAGATTTTAGGATTACACAGAAGATTAAATTTCAAATAAAATTCTTCATGTGGTAACAACTCACCCAAAGTCATTCCTGAAATGTGATTCTGCCCCACAATATTATGAAAACATATTCTCCATATATAGATTTTTTTTCTTATTAATAAGACCATATCTATTGTTCCAAACTGGTGTGTTATGTGGTGTGAAGTTGTGTTTATAGAGCAATTTCCAGCAAGAGAGAACCTGTTGATGAAAATATGTCTGTGTAGATTCTCAGTCATCCAGGTCATCGTAGTCTCTGGAGCCTGATAAAAGGCAACTGGACATCTTTTTCTTACTTAAAAAGAGAGTTTGATTAGTAACCTATTACATTCAAAGTCACAGCGTAAAAAATACAGTCCATTTGTCCTTTGGTCAGAAATTTTAAAGCTGGGATAATTCAATCACATTTCCGCCTCCATCTTCTTAACTTAACCATATCTTCATTCTTAATATAATGACATTTATTTTTTTATATAAAGTTATAATTTATTTTGCTCACAGCTTTAATAACAGAAGGTGACATGGTTAGGAAAACGCTGGATAGATTAGCCTGGATAAACTGTCCATTTTAGGTAGAAGTGATGCCCCTTTGCAGCCATCTGTTTTAAATGGATTTACATGTATCTATATTATTCAGAATATTTGTCTCTTCTGTTTATACAATCCCTCAGATGCATATGAGGCAACCCCCCCTGCCCCCACATTGGCCACTCTGATCTGAACTGTTATGCTGGTCCCCACCTACAAACCACTAGTAAAGTGTAGCATGCCAGTGAAAAAAACAAGTTAAAATCTGTCCAATCTTAAGGCCTGCTTCAGACTTACCGACTGGGAGGTTTTCAAGACCGCAGTCTCCTGGGGTAATCACAGACATTGATGAGTATGCTGAGGTTGTAACCAGTTACATCATTAAATGCACAGAGGAAATCACTACCTTGACTGTGTGTGTGTGACTATGTGTGTGGCAACCAGAAACCCTGGTTGACTGCAAATGTGTGCAAGCTACTGAAAGCCTGAGATGCAGCCTTCTGTGCAGGAGACAAGACTGCTCTCTGTCTTGCCAGGCCTGCTCTCTCTAAGAGGATAAGGGACCTATGAAAAGAAAATCCAGGGACACCTCTGTGACTCAGGAAACATAAGGCGGATGTGGTACGGAGTCTGATAGGGTCCAAACTCAGGCAGGAGGTAGCAGACAATGATGCTTCTCTTCCAGACAGGCCCAACAACTTTTTTGCATGTTTTGAAGCATCGCACAACAACTAGGGGGAGTGGTGGTCTCTCTCTACCATCTGCTGTGGCAGCTCTCACCATGAGTGCAACAGACATGCATAAGATCCTAACCAGGGTCAGTCCATGGAAAGTAATGTATAATATACTAGGATGTGTGCTTATAGTCTATGTGAATAACCTGCTATGTTCTGATGTTCTCTGATGTTCTTTAATCACTCCCACTCTTAGGCCATTGTTCCCAGGTGCTTCAAAACATCTCTGATAGTTCCACTGGCAAAAAAAGTCAGTTATATCTTGTCAGAATGACCATTGCCCCATCACACTGACACTGACACCAATTGTGATGAAGGAGCCCCCACAGCCAAAGAGAACCAGAGGCAAAGGGGAGCCAACCACCCCAGATGTTAGTCATCCCAGCACAGGCCAATGGCGGGGCCCCAGTAGATGGAACAATCTGAGGCGCAACACCAACTGAAGAAGATGATCACTGATGTGGACCTGCACAGGAACAAGAACACCTCCTCTCTCACAAAATGGGCTCAGCAGAGGCTGCACTTCTTGATGAAAATAAATCAATCCTCTCTCCCTACCAGCATCCTCAGGTTGTTCTACAGAGGTGTGGTTGAGAGTACTATGACATACTGTATATTGATTTTGTACGCCAGCTGAGGTGTGTCAGACAAAAAAGCCCCACAGAAGATAGGGGAGCTGAGAGGATCATTGGAGTCTCCCACCCCTCTGTCCAAGAACTCTTTCAGAGCTGTTGCAGGAGTAGTGCAATGAACATTGTCGGGGACCTCTCTCACCCTATGCATAGCTTTTTTTTATCTGCTGCCATCAGGGAAATGATTCTGTAGCATAAAAAGTAGAACCACAAGGCTGATGAGGTTTCCTCCTACAAGCTGTTAGAATGTCGTGCAGCTGATTTGGACTATGCATGTCATGGTTCTGGGCTTTGTCAGTTCTTGTGTCCTAGTCGTGGTCAGAGTTCCACTTCTGGTTTTATTTTGGTAGGGTCTTGTTTCTTGTCCGTTGTGTTTTGTTTTCCTCCCTGCGTCTTCCTCTCAGGTGTTCCTCATGCCTTCGTTACCTAGTGTGTATTTATTATCTGCATTTTAGTCAATTTATTGTCAGGTCGTTTTCGTCATGGTGGACTGTGTTCCTGTTTACAGTTCTCGTCTGTTTATGGATTATGCTCGTGGTCTAGCTTCCATGTTCTGTTGTTTTTGGTCTTCTCAATAAACACCCCTTGAAATTATCTTCTGCCTACGGCGTCCTGCATTTTGGGTCCAACTCTGCCTGACACCCTGCCCGACATGACAATGCACATTATTGCATTTTAGTTTGAACTATTTATATTTTAATTGTACTATTTATTATTGTTTTTATCTACACATGACTTTGGCACTGTGGTCTGCTGCTCCTGGTCATTTTAACCTACTTTTAGTAGACTCCATGATCAAGGAGGCCAGTGACCCCAACAACTTCACTGTCTTCCTCACCATGTTCCTCGCATGACACATGACGTTATTCTTGCTGATCCTGGACTCCACAATAGTGTGTGTGTGTGTGTGTGCATGTGGGTGTTGCTTGCATTACTGTTGTATGTACAGCAAAGTGACAGTAAAGCTTGATGATGATGATAAATTATTCACAAACATAGAGGATACAGAGGATAGATATGCACCAAGATTTTTTATTAAATGCCCAGGGAAAGCAGTGGTGGCGGCTGAACTGAGGACCCAGACCGAGCCAGCAGATTTTCCAGCACCTGCATGTGTCACTCAGCCTGGATCTGCAAAACCTCAAGCTGTTGATGCTGCACTACTGTCAGTTCTGGGTGCATGGGTTGCGCGTGCACCAAGCCTTTTGTGGGGTTGGTGTGTGCCACTGTGATGTGTTTGTTATTGAGACTTCCACATGCACTTGCACATGCAGGATGCAGCGTTTTGCTGTGAAATAACTCCATGACAACACTTTTTGTAATGTTTTGATTTGTATGCAGTCTGGTCAGCTTTGGTACAAGACACCAGCTCCTCACTCCTCACTCCTTCTGCATAAAATGGAGAGACAGCTGTGCCACCACCCTCAAATTGTGTCAACCGCAGTCAGTAAAACATGGTGAAGGCTCTGTCATGGTTTGGTGCTGAACTTCACCCAGCAGTGTTGGGAAGATTATCAAAATGGATGAAAATCTTAATGCATAAAATAACTGTTGTATTTTGATCTATCATGCAATATCATCTGGAAAGGATCTGATTGGCAGAAGCTTCATTTTTCAGTATGAAACACTGTTGATGCAGGAATGGCTCAATATTTGTAAAGCAGTATGGGATGATCCTGACAGAGAATGGAACAAACGGCAGCCAAAGAAGAGCTTTGAACCTGGGGTTTCTGTCAATTTAACTTATCACTTCCTGGCAGGAATTTAAACGTTCCAAAATAACTTCACGTTGTCTCTGATAGTGATGGTAACAAAAAAAGGGGGAAAAAATTCTTCCATTTTCACACAAATGTAAAATGGAGAAGAAGGAAAACGAGCATACAATACAAGCATGAAGCTCCATCTGGGATTGAATTTAAGTATATTAAATAAATAATCTAAAGGTTCTGCAAAGTAGAGTGAAATAGAGAAGGCTATGTCAGCTCCATTTATTGCCATAAAGGGAGATAAAGTTTTTACTGTTATTTTATAGCGTGATTTAAACTGAGTTCACACCAGAACGTTTGGAGGAGGCACAGTTAAGTTGGCCAGATCTCAACAAACTAAATTCTGAGCAAAGATGGACACTTTACTCATGTGTAGTAGTAATACTTTGAGCAAAATGGATTATTGAAGTCTAAAGAAATAGCCTTTGAAAACTCATTGATAGGTGTGCAGTCAGAAGAACCAAGTAAAATCTAAAAATAGGAAACATCATGCAAGGATCGGATGTGAACTCTTTGCATCCATCCTGTAAATCAACATTAAAAAAAACTCCAGTGCACTCTCTTTTACTGTAAAATTTAAATATCTTTATTCTTTTAGCATGGTTATATTTAACCCAAAAAGGTCAACGTGTTTCAGCAAACAGGCATTAACTTCTGCCATGCCAGGTTTGATAATTCAGGAAAGGTGAAAAGTGCATTTTCATTTTGGCTAATATGAGATATCAGTTGGCTGCTGGTATAGTATATTTGATGCCGCTCAGATACTGACAATTATTATGTTAATAGTCTTCATTAATCCAGGTGTAGTTTCTGTTTTTATGAACTGATGAAGAGCTAAATTTTTTAAGAATACGTGGTCACTATATTACAAATATCTGATGATCTGTTAGAATATTTCCAACAGCAGAATATAACAGAGAATATAAAATGTTTTAAATGAGTTCAAACTTATCCATCAACAGCAGTAATAGCAACCCAACAACATCAGAAATAACCATACAACAGTGACAAGGTGCAGTTTTATCCCTGATTGCTTTGCCACCGTGCTCATGCTTTTTCAGTCCCAGTGACCATTACCTATTATTTCAGCTGGTGTTCTGTCCAGTCATCAGCTTTGTTCTGCAAAGATGTGTCCAAAGAGTGACACATATATTTTTGAGAGAGTTCACATCATTCTCTCCTGTGGAAGAAATAACTGACAAAAACTCTCTGAGATTTTCCTGCCAGCTTCATTATAAGTAGTTTTACACATTTTACTGTCACTGCTATTCTTTTTCTATGAGCTTTCCATCATATTCCACCAATGTCATGCATAGTCTGTGACCATGTGGAGCTCTGTGAGTATATAGCAGTCAGCAAAAGACCCAGCTTTCAATAACTTTGGATTAAAGCCAGAGTGAAGACAAGTGTCTTCCCTACAAAAGCACTGCAGTCCCATGTAAAGTGGGGTCCCTGGTCACCTCAGGCAGCCTTGGATCCAGATCAGGCGTCCTCTGTTGCAGTATGCATCAGGTGCGACTGTCAGCTTTACCAAAATCTGTCATGGTCCTGGGTTAGTTGCCCGGTGTTCTGAGTTGTTTGGACTTTGAGTTTTGTTTAGTAGGTGTGTTATGGTACATCTTGTATAGGTTTATGTTAAGTATATTTTGATTGTGTTTGCAGTTGCTTAGTCAGTTCTCCCTCAGTATTCCTCTCTCCTTTGTCAAGCCTTCTGTGTGTGTGTTACATTTGGTCATGTCCTCTTTTATTTTAATACTCTTTTGTTCTCTAGTTTTCCTGTTCTGCTACCTGGAGTTTTGTATTTTGAGAAAAACCTCAAAAGTCATGTATTTCTGTGAAGTCCTGCACTTGGGTCCAAATTCTGCCTGCCATACCCCCAGCCATGACAAAATCCTTGAATGTATGCACATATGTATGAGTATACTCAGCTGTCCATCTGCTTATTTTCCTGACAAATGAGGTTGGAAGAAAGCAATGGCAATTACTGCATGATATACAGAACATGAATATAGGAACTGTATCAGCTCTAGCTGGTGCACAGTTTTAGTACACATAAGCGAGTATGATGATACACTTATACTTCTGGGAAGTGGTGGTGGGATAGATTTAGGAACCCTTAAATATTTGGATATTACTCTCTTTATGCTGCCATGCTTCTGCAGAATAAATTCCATCATTTTTAGTACCTACTTTTTAAAAATTGATACTTATATGATTTTCAGGCCCTTCTTTATCTCTGCTTCAGTTGAATTGAATTGAATAAACTTTATTGATCCCTTGATTTTGAAGAATTTAACAATGAGAGATGTTTTTTTTTTTGAACAGCACACTTAAAAGAATGATAAAGGCTTGATAAGGCATCACCCCTCCCTTATTTCCCCGTTTTCCCTCAATTATAAACAACTATAAACTTCTTCTATAATGTTTAATCATTCTCAGAACAAGCACAGATAAAATAAGCTGCATGCACATGATACCAAAATGCTTTCCAGTAGCAGCAAAGCATCCTCCTTATCAAGTTGACTTTTGAGACTTTGGAGATGAGGACAGTGGTTGATGTCTACACTCCTTTGATTTGTCTCTTTGAATATAATCCATGATCAACCTTTGGCTGTTTGGTTTGATCACTGACACACATAATCTGCTGTCCCCTACTGCAGTCTAGGCCATTTGCACATCAAAGATGGTACTGCCAGCCACCAATAAACAGTTCCCAGAGAAAATGAGTATTTTCATGGCCTCTTCTTCTTCTTGAAGCAAGTAACTCTTAAGAGTTCAGCGATCCCATTTTAATGCTGCCCTAATCTACTGTATCTATCCATCCATCCATCCATCCTCTGATATATGGCATAGAAACTGAACATTTAACAGTACGCAACAGTATGGACAGTATGCACCTTCTTTTGTCTGATCATTTCTTAATAACATTTAAATTTACAATAACGCATTACACAGCAGTGGGGAATAAGTTTATTAACAGCAGAAATCTTTCTAAAAGTGCTGCATCAAGCCTCTTTGACTGACCAACTCCGCCACATTAGAGACCTTGCCATCCATCAGTGCCTGTGCTTCAAGCCAAACCTCAGCTATAGGATGTTTTTTGGGTTGATTGCTTGCTTAGAACTCATCTCTCTACCCTGTAAATCTGTTTGTACCTTCTTGCTTTCCACCCCTTGCTTAGACGTCCCTCAGCTCCTCTGCCATGTTTAACACTCCAGCTCAGCTTAACTCCCTCTTCTTTGAATTCTGTTGTCTGACTTCTATTAGGAAACCCCTGCTCTGCCTCAGCTCATTGCTTGACTTCAACCCGAGGCTCAGCTCTCTCTGTGATTTACTATCTAGTAGACTGCAGCCACTTTATTATAAACCATTCTTTTATGCCCTATTTGTTATTTGTTTGTTGTTGCATTTAGTTCAGTGCTTTGCTTCGCAGAGTACTTACAGCGAATACAAGGGCTTGGAAAGCATCTGAAAAAGGACTGAATACAATGCTCAAACATGAGCATCTGCTTTATTTGTACTTTCAACTGAGATATGAAGATGGCGCATTCCCCTCTTAACAGCAATCCAGTTCATAGCCATGGGCAATGGCCTCTGACGTTACATGTTAGATATACATATATCGATACTTAGAATAATAGGGAATGTAACTGACAGAAAGGTTTTATTGGCCACAGGACAGCAGATGCCAAAAATACTGCTTATCATTACATTTTATGATAATTCTGAACTCTGTCTGGTCTTCATAACTTCAGGGGGATATAAGACGATCCAGTGGGCTGCTGGCATTACAGGCTAACAGTAATTATGGTTTGTCATCTGCTTTGTCAAAATGTGTGAATCTTAACCCTTAACACTTGTTAACACTTTTGCCTCCACAGAAAACAGTGGGATTTTTCGTCCTTTTCCCAGTGGTCATAAGCACATATGTGAGATGAATAAAGCTTTTAATGGCCATGAAAACCAGAAAGCCCTATACAGATTGTTGTGGCGAGTGCAGTGTATTTTGCTGTGGTCTGCTGGGGGATCAGCTTTGGAGCTGGTGACACCAATAGACTGAATAAACTGAGCATGAAGGACAGATCTAGGACTGGCTGCAAACTGACACTTATGAAGCTTTGGTCAATAAACAGAACTGTTCCATCATTGGTAATTTTGACAGCCGCAGTGGCAGTGATGTAGTAGTTAGTACCTCAGAGCAAGAAGGTTCTGGATTCAACACCACCAGTCAGATGGGGCCTTTCTGTGTGGTGCTCATATGTTCTCCTGTTGTGTGTCAGTTCTTTCTGGGCACTCTGGCTTCCTCCCACAGGTCCGACTTGCATGTTAGGTGAATCTGCTGTGACTTTTGTTGTCTGTCTCACTGTTAGACTAACAACTTGTTGAGGGTCTACCCTGCCTCATGCCCTATGACAGCTGGGATAGCTTCCACCTATTGTACTTTATATTATCCTCCTGAGCTATGTGTCATTCTACCTATTTAAGCAATGTTCCATTAAATTATATTGTTTAACTGCTGTAACAAAGAATTCTCCAAATCTATGATAAGTATATTTTACAAACAAACATTTGCTTTTCCAAGATGGGCTCTGTAAATGCTCTAGAGGCTCCTGTTGTTAGCGTTTTTCTTTCTTTCTTTTTATTTTTAAAAATTTTAATCGTTATTCACATGAATGCATGTCTAATATGGCATCGCCAGAGCTGACAGGCAGGGGAAAAAAAGAAGAACAATGAATAGAAAAAAGGGGAGAAAATAGGAGAAAAGATAAGAATAAACAGACAGCACAGGTAGAAAAACACAGTGGTTCACCATCTGCTGCACCTGTTAAAAAAAGAAACATGTCAAAGCAAAGGGCACCTGGAAAAATATTGGAGGGGATAGTGTGGCCTCTTGCCAATGTTTATGAAAATATTTAATGATGTAAAAGAACGAGTCAGGCAGCAGTCAGAGGTCTTGGTGCAATGATCCATGGCTTCATTAAACTGGCCTGATGAGTAGCTGATGACCTACCGTCATCAACACATGTTAATGAGATAAATCCTTATCTGTCTCCCCTTTGACTGTTCAGTCAACTTTGGAGTCAACTTTACTATTAAAGTAAATGTTTATCTGAAAACTGGTCTTTATTAAGAGATAACACTGCCAGCTCCTTCACTCTGAACCACTTTCCAGCAGGCCTCCTGTAATTGGGATCAGGGTCTTTAATTCTATCTGCACTTCAATAAGCAACTCTCTTAACACTCATCGTCAGCATTATTGCCACCTTGATCTTTTCCTTGCTCTGTGCCCTCATTGTATCGATCTGCACTGAAAAACCTTCACAATACTCGTTGCATCTACTGCAGAAGATGGGCCATTAATCTGAGTCATTTTTGCCAACACTTGCATCATGTATGCAGCAGTCAGGTGAACTCTTGCTTGCCCAAAGGCCGGCTGTCGATCAGGAATTGAGCCCTTGAATGCCTTGTGTTTATTTTATTTGTGGCCTCAGCAAATCTATGTTAGTGATTCCTTTGAAAGTGAGGAATGTAGTCACCAACAGGCTCACTGTCAGATTTCACTGTCAGCATATCAATCTCAGCTTTCATTAGTGCCTCCCTTGAAAGTGTAACACAGTTCAGCCTGTCACTGTGTCAGAGAAAACATGGTGTTATTATTGGCTGTCTAAATGGCTGGCTAAATGACAGAGTAGAACTGATTATAACTCAAATACACCCTAGAAAATGGTACCTGCTGCTCCAAACCAAAACCCCCAAAACACAGGGTTCAGAAATAATCCAAGACATGAAGAGACAGCATACAGAGAGCAGTGCAAATATGAGCAGGCTAACAGCACAACGTTACAAAGAACACACGCTATACATACTTGTCAGTCACTTCATTATTTACCAGACTGGAACCAGTTTTGCCTTCAGAACTGCCTTCATCCTTTGTGGCATAGATTCAACAAGTTGCTCTTTAGAGATTTGTTGCATGTTAACATGACAGCATCACACAGGTGCTGCACATTTGCTGCACATCCAAGATGCAATGCTCCCGTTTCGTCACATCACAGAGGTGCTCTATTGGATTGAGATCTGGTGACTGGAAAGAGAACTCACTTTTATGCTCAGGAAATGAGTTTTTCTATTGTTCAGTGCTGAATCTGTGTGAACTGTAACCACCATTTCTTGTTCTTAGTGGACAGAAGTGGCATATGTGATCTGCTGCTGTAACGTTCAGAGATGCTTTTCTACCTTAAATGCATTGTGTTTCTACCACATGGCTGGCTGATTAGATATTTGCGTTACAAACTTTTTAACAGGCTCTGTCTGCACTCACATTGAAATGGGAGTTTTGCGGGTCATGCGACTCTTCTTCCACACGAAATGATCCCTATGTTAGCTGCTGCTGCTGCTGATAAAATGGTGATTAAAAATCTCAAGCTCAAAAGAACACAAAAAATATAACAGTAAAATGCAACACATAAGACAAAAGATTAATGCTGTGGAAATTGTTAATCTTGTAATTTATCGCACAGAACAGTAAAATAAACATTTTAATTCCTGTTCATTATTTATGGGACAGTGACATTAATTGTTACTGTCCCATGGCCTAATAAAGGAGACAAGGAAATTGATTTAGTTTGTCAGCAGATCAAAGCTAATTTTATTAACTGAATAAGATTTGTTGGTGTGTGTTCTGTGTTCAAGTAGCTGCAGTTCCAGCAGTATAAAAGAGACTTAGCAGCAGATCAGAATAAAATACAACATTTATATACTTCATGCATCACCAAATTAATACATACACATTCCTATGACAATACAGTACTTCATTCAGTGGTTTTAATTCAATTCAATTCAACTCAATTTTATTCACATACCCCCAAATCACAACAATAGGCGCTTTATGTTGCGAGATAAAGACCATACAATAATTACAGGAAAATCCAACAATCAAAATCACTGCCTTTGAGCAAGAACTTGGTGACACTGGGAAGAAACCTCTGAACTAGGCTCAGGGAGGGGCAGCCACCTGCCACGATTAGTTGGGGTGAGAGGAGAGAGACAGGACAAAAGACATGCTTTGGAAGACAGCCAGAGATTAATAATAACTAATGACTAAATGCTGAGTGTTGTATGAAGTGAAAAAGAAATAGTGGGTCATTGGAATCCCCCAGCAGTGTAACTAAGGGAGGGTTCGGGGTCATTTTATGCTGTTGATAAGGTTCAGCATAACAACTTGCACATATAAAATGCATTCCCCCTTCAGACAATTTGATTAAACAAATGAGTGAAAAGTGAAAAGAGTGAGTGAAAACATAGTGAACACAACTTGCTCCCGACCAGGTTATGCATTCAGCACAAATTACTAGGGTGATTTTGCTAGGTAAAAAACTCTGACTTTACGCTCAACACAGCTTGCCATGCCATTAATCTGGCTTTATACTACACCCTTTAGGTGTACATAATGAAGTGGCTGGTGGCTGTATGCACGTGCACACACTGAGGGCTAATTGGGACGTGAAGACAGTGTGACAAAGCTGATCATAATCAAAATGATCACAAAGAAGATGTAAAACTCAGAGAACAATGACTGGGCTCCACCTTTGCTAATTCAGTTCACTCAACTGGAGCCCTCAAGTGTTTGTGCTGTTGTTGCCTTTTGGGAAGATATTCAACATATTTACTGTACATGACTGATCATTGAGCAACCCCTCCGAAAGGTTTTTAGCTCAGTTTTGTGTTTTATTGGTCACTGACTAGCATGTATCTGTGTCCGTGCTTTGGGTATGTACAATTTATGGATGCAGCTTTCCAAGCAAACTAGCTGGTTGTAGCCGGTGAACAAAGACCGCAAAAAGACCTCGGTGTGCTTCAGAAGATTATAAAGTGGCGCAGTTGCCCTACAGCTTGTCAAGAAAGATTGCACTTCACTGATTTTGAATGGCTACATTGAAGGTCTCTCACCTTGAAATCTGTGGCTTTGTGTGTATTTGTGTGTATAAAAAGCAGACACTTCTATCAAAGTCTCGCCCTCTACACATCTGACCAATTGCTATGCAAAGTGGATGTACTTATCAGATTGTGTGCTTCAGTAAGAGGGATTCAGACAATGTTGAAGCATTTCATAGGCAGTGCACTGACATCTTAACAATCTCTTGTTTCTTTGTGAAACCCACATATTATCATAAACTACCCAGAAGACAGCATGAATAAAAACGTTATTTGTTTTCGAAGTCAATAAGAGATTTTGAACCTTTTTCACACCCAAATAGATATACATAAAGACCATATCATATCCACTGTCTTTATTGGGCACCATCAAGTGTTTGTGAGCACAGATGTTCTATGGGGTTAAAATCTAAGCTTTGGCCAGGCCAAGCAAAAATCATGCAAAGACTCACCCCAAAATTAAAACAACAGATAGCAAATAATCACTTCCCTGTATTAATTAAGAAAGGCAGAATTAAGAGTAGATGATATGGATACAAAGAGGAAAGGGGAATGGGCCAATGAACACTGGAGTAGTGGGCATGCAGGGGGTGGGGGAATCCTTTCCGATGGATGCTGACGGAACACTCGTTGAACACAATCTGGGAAAATGAATCAAGAAATGAATCAAGGGTTGGTAAATTTAACAAGACAGGTGATCTGAGCCTGAAGCACGGGTCAACCAAGTATAACAAAGAGCTGCTGTTACTGCAACTCATAATGTGGGTAAATGCTACACATAATTACATATAAAACACATAAATATAAAAGTGATAAATTGATACAGATAATTTGCCAACCCCTTCAAAGACTTTTGAGCTCCTGTTTCATTAAGAATTTCTGGACTCATATTTTGATTTTTTTTAAAAACTGAATTTTTTTCTATTTTACGTGTTTTTTTACTGCTAGTTGCTTATATTAAAGAATCTAAAGGCTTCTTCCACCACTGAATTTAAGAAAGGAATATATACATTAATTGTATGCATTTGACATCTGATATTAGTAAGATGTTTCTTCCCATTTTCTTCTCTCGGTGGCACCTGAGTTGACATTAATCATCGTGCTGTGGCTGCACATGCTGTTTTTTAAAAACATTTTAAAACATTTTAAAATTCATCAAAGCACTCTGATGAATGTCACATTAAAGTGAAAAAGCAAATAAAAGCACAGAGCTTGACTTAAGAGGTGCTTCTGCTGGGCAGCTAATATATATAATTGGTTTTGTTGGCTCAGGCCTGTGGATTTTACTCAGCCATCGAGCATTGTATAATCCTTGGACTTACAATAAATGAATGTAAATGAACAAAAGAGTCACCCTAAGATGAGACCTAAGGACTTCAAATGACAGCAGTGGGAGATGACTTCATTTTAGGCAGCTTCTGCACAGTTGAGTGCTGTGTTGCATTAGTCACAGTGGAAGTGTCAACAGGCATGAATCATTTCCATAAAGTCATTGAAAGCTTTTGATTAATATAATTGCCTTGGCTTCAGTCACTGCACTTTTATGAATTTATAATTATATCAACGTAAGAGCTGCTGTTGGCTCCATTCTTTCACCAGCCTTTGTCATAAATGATTTAATATACAGTTTTTTCCACAGTTTTTTGTGTTATATAGTATAGATTGTCAGGAGGTACTTTACAATTAGTAGGAAAACTTACATCAAAATCCAGGAGCTAAAATGTGGGGAATTATAGCCCTGTCCAACCATCAGAGATCTCAGGAAGTCACTGTGCACGCCGCGTCCTATTCCCCCCAATAGCTACATTATTTAAACTTTGTGCCTTTGTCGTACCATTGCATGCGGTGGTTTGTCGTCCTGACATATTCTTCTAGTATCTCTTTTATTCAGCTGTCTGTTTTTTGTCATTGCTGTGTAGTCTATAGTCAAAATTTTAGGTGGTGAAATTCAGCATTTTTTTCCTTATTAGTCTGAAGCTAACATGTAGTAAAACTAGTTTTACATGGTATCAGGGCTATAAAATTACCTGATTGACTTTCTGCTTAATTTCTCAGCTAAGTGTTGAAAGATTGGTGTTCTCTAGCTTGTACACTCATTCCTTTTGTGTTTTTATGCAGGTTTTACCCTTTGAAATCTGAAAGCAAAACTAGATTGAGAGTGGATTTTGTATTGTATCTGAGATCAATATTCCTCTGAGATTTCCTTTCCTAAAGATTATACAGATTATTCCATTATTTATCACAGACAGATGATGGATTAATCAGCTCTTTGCAGGCATACTGCACGGAAAATCAAGGGAAACTGCACTTTTATGAATTTATAAAACAGTGATTCTGTCCCTCCTCAGCAGTGATGACCCAGATCACAGAACAGTGGTCAGGGACTTCGCTGACTGGTGTGAGCCCTCCTTTTTAAAGATAAATGTTTTTAAAACAAAGGAGATGGTCATTGATTTTAGAAAACACAGTGCAGTCACTGTGCCTGTGGTTAGGAAAATGTAAACCAGCATAAATATCTGGGAACAATCCTTGACAACAAGCTGACTTTTGAAGCCCACGTAGACTCACTCTGTTAAAAGGCCCATCAGAGGATGTACTTTACTTTGGATTTTACTTTTTATGAAGATGTTTTATTCTTGTTTTATTGTTTTCAATATACCATTTTTTCTGATGTGAAATTCTGAGCTTACAGAAGAGGCACTGTGGAGCACAGTTTTAGAGCTCATTTTGGTGAAATCTTGACCACCATAGAGATCCTGCACTGTTTTTTCAACCTTAGGTGACAGATGTACACACACCTTTCTATATTCACAATTCATCATTGGCTTTTTCCTATTTGCTGCACGTTATTAATATTATTATTAAAAATATTTCCCCCCTGGCTTATATCTGTACTATTTCCAATGCAAATAAACTTGTAAAATTTGCAGCGGTGTAATCTGTGGAAGCTGAATTCAAGGCAACTCTGGATCTGCGCTGATTGCAAACCATGCAGAAGCCCCTTCATGCTTTGCATCATGATCCTCAGTGCTCCCCCTCCCACTTTCCATGTGACTAAAAATCTATAATATTCCCCTATATAGAAATGTGTATAAGCTTTGTGGATGTTGAGCGGTTAAACTCCTACAAGAAATACTGGAAATTCATGATGAGTGACCAAATGCATCTGTCTAATACTGAGCCAAAGGATTCAAAGAATGGATTAAAATGTTCCCTTTTAGGGAATAAGATTTAGCTTTTAGACTTTTTAAAAAAATCTAGTTTAAGATATTATTGAGGAATTTAAATATTTTGAGCCTATGGTGGTAAAAAAATACATACTCTTTTTCTATGTATCCGAACACAATAAAAATAATAGTATTTCAGACTGTCACTTTCTATTTGTTTATTTATTTTAAATGGCCATCACTCCTGCAGAAACACTTTGGAAAACTGCCCCTCCTGTGGCTTCCTCTTAGACATTTTTATTCAATTTTCTACAGTCAGACTTTCTCCGTATTTCTTACATTAAAGTTTCAGGCTTCTCTCTTTCAATATCATCACTACTTTCTGTTTCACCTGGAGGTAAACCTGTTTCCTTATATAGAGAAGTGGGGGTGGGGTAATATGCAGATATTGTTCAAATTGAATGGCAATTGCGCAAGGCTGTCGATTGATTCTGACTAACTAGCATGGTGGTGAGAACAAAATAAGCCAGTACGCATGTTTCATTAATCCGATGGTAATTTGGGGGTGTGTTATCATTTGTTGAGCAGGGTAAGAATGTTTCCATACAAATATTAGTAAATGAGGCCTGATGCACTTTGGATAGATGTACAGATATTTTTCCATAATGCACCACATTTGGCAAAAAACAAAACAAAGCAAATAAGCACAAACACCTTACATCACCTGCCAAGGCTTTGTGTTTGTTTGTGTGTGATTTGGGCTTAAAAACAGCCAAAATTGAGTCATGCAACAGGAAAATGATGCCAAGCACAGAAGCAAATATACAACAGAAAAAGAAAAGAATCAAAGTGTTGGAGTACAGTACTCAGCACACAGATCTCAACCTGATTGAGCGGTACATAACTGAAAACCTTAAAACCTCAATGAAGCAACATTGTAAAACAGAGTGGGTCATATAATTTAGGAGACTGATAAAATCAAGCAGAAAATAATTGGTTCAAGTTGTTGCTTTTAAAAGTGGTTTTACAAGCTACTGACTCATGGGATGTGCTTAATAGTTTTTGTAAAAAAAATGATGACAAGGAGTAAAATATCACGTGTTCAGCTGATGTATTGATGATGTATTGATTATGACTGTATTTTTTTCGTTATGTCCCAATCTGTAAAACATCTGAAAGAGGGGGCACTGTTTGTCAAACTGCTACCAGACACACAAATATTCTATCAGCTCATTCATTGTGTCTCTGACAGAAAACCAGTAAGCAATGTATATTAGTGACATTAGTAATTTTGTGTATTTATTATTATTTTTAATTTTAAACAACTTCATGTAAGTGAGCCTTGTCTCCATCCATCCAACCAGCCAGCCAGCACAGTAGCCACAAAAACATTTATACACACAGGAATAGACAGCAAGTGGCTAATAACTATTGAATGGCAATAAAATTCATCAGTTTGTAGCTATGACAGAAATAACCATGTCAGAATCATCTCAATGTTGACACAATAATTGATTTCCACTGTAAGTGAAGAAAGTCCATGTACAGTGATTTGTTGAGTGCACGTTGATTAATAGAGGGGACTCAGTCTTAGAATATCTACACAAAACAGTAATCTATTTAGAAGTATTATTATTTAGTTATAGCAGGAATGTAATTTACTTGCATAAATGACAAAGGATCCATGATTATTTTATAATAATTTTGGTCACAAGAAAGAAATTAGCTTAGCAGAACTCAACTCGAACACCAACAGAACAAAAGCAACACAGACTGAGGAGGAGCTGAGATATGAGAAAACATAAAGAAGCTGATCAGGCCATTAAGATAGTGTCTTTTGTCAAAGAAACTATCAGTAACAATAACAAAACATGATCACCTAAGATTAACTAAGAAAGTTAACCCAAAAGAAAGAAGGAATTTAGGTCATAATAATGAAATTACAGTTAATTTCATTAATAAAAGCTAACAAAATTGACACAAATTAAACACACCCTCCAAATAGATGGTGTGTTTCTGAAAATAAAGCTTTCAGATTCACATTCAGAAAACTTTATTCATCCCCGAAGGAAAATTGAGGGCACACAGAGCAACAATGACATAATAAATATAAAATCTAACTATAATAACTTATAAATAAATAAACACTGTACAATAAATATGTTAATAAAATATAAATGACTCTATGTTAGAGTCATATATAGGTCTAGGTGAACTGAGCATTGCAAGAATATACAAAGTCGGTGCAGATTGCAGTGAGATAGTTGATGTGTGGGAGTAGTGTGCCAAATTATTTATCTTTATTTATATATAGATGCATTTCAAATGTTGTCCTTTAGCATGAGCTTAGGGAAAACGATTAAACGAAGTGGCTGCTGGTGGAGACGTCACAAAGACTGAGATAAAGTGTTGTAATAAATTAAATAAATAACTACATATGAAGTCACTGAGAGTAATTGCTTCAACCCTTAATTAAAACGCAAAACTATACTGCAGGTTCTTCATATCACCTGAAATCTTTCAGCAGCAGACTGGAGAAATTTGTTCTCTATTCAAGAAAAAGATTCCACCGTGTTGACGGTGGAGTGCATTGCCAGGCTGATATGCAATAAAAATCTCCCCATCAGCCTGAAAAATCTGCAGGTTTGAATATGTATTATCATAACTCTCCAGGGTGGCACAATGTGCACGTGTCCTGATCAGAATGCGTTTCTGTCCTCAGTGGGCTTTTCTGCAGTGCTGCTGATAGTGAAGTAGAATGATATGATCCTCTGCTCAGCTCTCTACCACTTGCATATGCTCTCACACACGCCATGCAGAGAGCACATGCAGTCACTCAAGGGCATTAACTTACCTGGAGTCAATGTACAGTCATAAATAAACATTTTATGCCTGGGAAACGCCCTTGAGATGCTTCATCTCATTTTCAAGTGGGTCTGAGCAAATGTTCATGCAACAAATGGAAGTGGAGCATATACAACCCACATTTGTAATTCTAGTCACGCTGTCATTCGGCCGCCCTCGGTAAATGAATATATTCCAAGTCTGCAAAATGTTTTGCTTCAGCACAATATGCCAGAAACAATATGACACCTGAGACATTTCTTTGGTTGCACAAGTAACTTAATCAAGTCTGAAACCCTGGCTGGCAAAATACACAGACCATTACCAACCTGTTATCTCCCCTCTCAGCAATGAGCAGCAGCATTCAGCTAGCAGTGTGTAAATGTAACTGTTAATGCCAAAGTTAAATGTGGCTGTTGTTGCTCATTATATATATGCAAGCATCACTTTTTGTGTCAAAATTTCAAGCTTTTAACTTTTAGGACCCCATAAAGCTCACTGTTATTATTTAGCACTTTTTGTATCAAACTAAACTTAGTACGTTAATTATGAACATTTAGCAGTTTGTACCGAGGCCAGTTCACTTTACTGGAATGAACTTTAGAACTACATAGTCAAATGTGCCAAAGTCTCAAAATTGCCATCCCTCATTTCTTTATATTTTGCTTCCAAGGAGCCAGACTTTGTGGCTTTCTGAAGGACTTTCAAAGTGTTTCTTTGGACATTGGCTGCTTTTTCCCCCATTTTCACTAACACCCATTTTCACTAACACTGACTGAATCATTCAAGCATAAAAAAGTGCTTAACCCCAGCGATGAGCCCGTGTTGTATATACACATAACAGACAACTCAGCAAGGAACCTGTCATGGTCCTGGGCCTTTTGCTTCCCCTGTCTTAGGTTCATTCAGTCCACCTGTCCTTCCCAGCTGTTTGCTCTCGTCTTGTTACCTCGTGTGTGTGTGCGCGCGTGTGTGTGTGTGTGTGCGTGTGTGTGCCTTGCCCTTGTCGTGTTGTTATCTGTGTCTCCTGCCAGGTGTCTGTTTCTTTTTCTGAGTTTTCCCCTTTTTGTTATTCAAGGAACGAAAGGCTGCCAACATCCCAGAGAGCTGTGAATGTCCTCCAAGAACCCTGGAGAGCTATTCCTGAAGACTACTTAAAGAAATTACAAGTTGCTGCTTAAAAGAACTCAGGCTGTACTGAAGAATATAAATGGTCATACCAAATATTAACTTTCAAGTTTCTTAAAATTCTACAAACTTTGTTTTTCTTTATTGTATTTACACCTTTGCAAGGTTCAGGTAATTGCTGCACCAATTTGCTATGATAGAAGTCAAGACTTTTGTGCAGTACTGCAGTTGAAGAGATTTAATACATGCAAGCTCCGATGGTGGAACAAAAATGATCTGACTACAGAGGCTTTCCCCTGCTTTCCTAATTGGTGTGCAACACACCACACACACATTCTAAACTGACTGAAAGGGAAACGCATCCATTTATCATGTGATTAAACTTTTTTGTCACTTCCAATTTCACCTCCACTCTGACACTTTTCACCGAGCGTAAAAGAGGTTGAAGAGACTCAGGATTTAATGAGCTGCTGGGTGAAGGTGCTACCAGGAACCTGAGATGTGCTAATCACAGAGTGTGAGAGCTCATACAACTAAACTGCATTCCCAGTTACATTTCGAGGGAGCTCTATTTCCTCCGAGAGAGGTGGCAGGGTGATGAGTTTTGCCCCATCTAATAAGACAGCAGGACTTTAAATAAATCAATTGCAGGGATATGTTCATTATAAACACATTTGTGGCATGTTGTAAAGAGAAGCAAAGGAGAAAAAAATAGTTTTGCAGTATGTTTATTGAATAAATGTAAAAATTCGTTTTTTTCTATATTTTCATACAGTTTACACTTTAATGCTGCCGTATAAGATCATGAATGGTTTCTTGTTATGTGTTGAATTCATATACATATTTTCAGACATGGCCATCCAGTTTTTTAGTTTAGTCAGCAGGTCAGTATGACCATAATACTGTGGCCTTAAGCTAACCGTTTACTTAACCATGGTAACACCTACTGTATGTAGGCGATCACGCACTTGTCACTCACTGTCATGATGCTTTATCTGGTTGGTAACTCAAGTATGAGGTGATTAAGTGAAAGTCTTAAAATAAACTCTGGGTTTTCTGGAGTCAGCATGACTCCTCTGACTAAGGCCAGAACCACTGTTGTGAGAGGGTGTTCTGAAAGGCAGCCACAAGTTCGTGAAAAGACCTTTTTTCCTCCTTTATAAGATGCCTGTAAAATCTGAGGACAACTGGGTTTCAATTCCTCTTTCATCCACCGTGAATCACAAAATACCAGACAGGCATGAGTAGGAATTAATGCTCGGAAGACTTTTGTGCACTTGGATAAATTTTCATTGATTAGTACTGTTAGCTTCTGCAAGCATGAAATAAAGTATGTAACCTCCAGCTAAACTGTCTAGTTCTTATTAAGAATTTAGCTAGAAGGTTTCTTTAAAATGCCAGCAGCCTCTGCACAAATTTGTGTCTAAGACAGTTTTTAGTTAAAGGTTCTGACTGCCCTCCACCAGAGTGATTGATGGAGGGCCTGGTGGCCGGGCGTTAGCCCATGAGGCGTGGCCAGGCACAGTGCGAAGAGGAGACATGGGCCCACCCTCCTGTAGTCTCACCCACAGGAGCATCCGTAGGGATTGGGTACACGGTATGTGTGTCTGATTGTCTCCAGACACAGAAATATCTCCCTTATTAGGAAAAGTATACTTATAGCCTAAAAACTAGCAATTACGAGTATAACACTAAAAACAGAGCTGTCATTAACCAAAATGTTTTCAAAGGTATTCTCGGTGTTTGCAAGTAGGGGTGGAATCTTGCCAAAGTAACGCCTGCCTTGTAATCACTTTATGTTTAATGTGTCCCCTGAGAATCACTACCTTTCTCCTCCCAGTGTATTTAGCTGTCAGGTTGTCTTTGTGACTTGTACTGAGAGTTCCAGACTTAAACTTCCAGTGTTCTCTCAGTGTTGTCAATTTTTACGAGTTTTCCTGTAGTTTGGCTCAGACATCTTTCTGCAGGGTTTGTTTGCTTTTAAACTGACTGATTTTCTGTGTATGAAACCTTTTGACTGTTTTCTGGACCTTGACCTGTCCCTGAGTATTTTGTGTTGAGCCTTTCCAACTTGTGTGTTCTTGATTTTCAACTTTTGCCTCAGGCTTCTCCCTTTACTAGAGACGTCTCAGAAACGTGCAATTACAGTCATGTGAAAAAGAAAGTTTTTCCAGGACTCTGTGCAATCCTGGGAGTTATGATTTCATCCTGAACTCCTCTATTCTGGAATCAAATATGAGGTCATCTGTCTGAATGGCTGAAAAAGAAGACTCAAGGTGTTGTAGTGATTGAAACCAGATTGAAAAGCTACGGAGGGACCTTAAGGGAGCTGTGCGTAAATGAAGGAAGCAACATTTGTAAAGAGTGGGACAAAATTCCTTCATGATGATGTGAGAGACCGACAAAGTCATACAGGAAACAAGTTATTGCTGCTAAAGGTGGTTCTAAAAGCTACTGATTCATAGAGAATACTCAGTGTCACATGACTACATAGATTCCTGAAAACTTACAGTTCACTGATCTGGTCTAAAAAGGGTCATTCAAAGGATGTTACATAAACCTAAGTAAACAGAGTCAACTTAACTTCATGGTGAGCAGTTTATATAAAGTGGTAGTTTTAGAAAAAAGATGAATGCATACTTTAAAAAAAAACAAAATGTACTGCAGTTCTGCTGTTCTGATCTCTTATTCTTTGGTTTTAGGCTTGTGCTGCTTCTTTGATCTCTTCTTTTTTTCACTCTGACAGAGTTACAGTACAGGCTTGCAGTGTTAAATCAGTGCAGTACTCTGTAAATTCATTATTGTTACTGTAAACTTCCTGCTGTGCTGAGCTTGGTGTTCCCCTGTGGTAGTGACAGATGCCAAGAAAATTGGGCATAGTGTAGTGAAGATTTCTATAATGATGTGGCTGCCTAAAATAACTTTGCCATACAACCTGCACTGTCCTTTAATACTGTCCATGACTCAGTGTGACAAAGTTCTTATGTCCAAGTGACTGATTTAATTTTCCTTTTTCTTTCTTTTTTTTTCTTTTAACAAAATCAAATGTTAAATAATGTCAAAATATAATATTTATCATCTGTATCAATCCAGTAGCACTTGATGAGATCATTCTTCACTGTAATCTGATCAAAATATTGATGAAAGACATTTAAGAAGTAATGTTTCTCTTCAGCATCAAAATCAAAACATATATTTTAAAAACACATATATTTACAGGAAGTCCACCCCTTTACAGCAGAATGTTTTATACGCATTAATAATAGGAATAACAAAAAATAAGCACAGATGGAGCTGTCGGGAGTTTGTAGTTATACTGCCGGACTCTCCCTTTATTGGTTTGGAAAATGACAGGAAGCAGATGCAGTACAGAGCAGACGTGATAATTACGACCTTTTATTAAAAAATCAGACGCTAGTTGTGATTCTCTAGTATGATTGGGGTTCCTCCCAGATTCACAGGCAGTGGTCAGAGAAGACTATTTCTGTATCTGTGTGTGACCATCATTTGAGTCCATAAAAACCTGCAATAAACATCCCTCACTGTTGCTTAATGAGCTGCAGGCTGTTGCTCCAGATTCAGTTGTTTTTTGCTGCCCTGAAAAAAGTGCAGAGCAGAACCATTCTATACAAAGCTGATTTTAACAAGTTACCAAATAATAATTCAGGTCTTTAAATGACCATTTGAAATGTTGCATGTTTTAAAAATTACATTTCCAAACCACATCTTCAGTTGTGTAAAGTGCGCTGACTGTTTTAATTATTTGAATGCATTTTTCTGCCTTTCGATGCAGTTTTAATTGATTTCAAAATCAATTATGACTCGACATACTTTAGAAATGAACATTAAATTGTTATAAAGTTTTTAGTTTAGATACCTGTTAGATTCCATACCTAAAGAAGCTGGAACTTTGTTCCCAGATTAATTGGCTCTGGAAAAAGAGCAAAGCCGACCGAGAGACACTTACCTGATTACAATTTAGAGACAATTTAGAACTTTAGAGACTTGCCTAAAACAACTGTAGGTTGTAAAAGGTGGTAGCTGTCATACTCACCTGTGATGTTCACGTTATTCATCTTGAACTTTCTGTTTACTGGTTAACATTTTGACCTTATGCTGCAGTCGAGTCCTTCAGTGAAACCTCTGCAGATTTGGAGAAACAGGAGAATGCACTTTGAAAGGGTCAATACCACTCTGACACCACTCTGATGCCTTTGTGATTAATGGGGCTTGTTAGATTAGTTACTGTGAAAAACAAATGCCTGGACATGCTCAAATGAACTATGTCCTCGACCACTTGAAAAGGTGGACCTCGGTGTGTCTCAGTTGGACTCCAAACACAAACCTTCAGTGCTTCCCAATGACAACAATTTATATCCAATTAAGCCACAAAATCCAGCAAGTGTAGTGGTGGTGAAGGAGACCTGAGATGGGAGGACATGGTAGCAGCAAGTGGAAACAATGCTTCTTACAGTACCATTTACTTAAAGGGAAACTTTCTTGAGGTGTCATTTATATTCGCACAGATCTCAAAACCAGTCTGGCACACCACGAGTAAAGAGTGTACCCACTAAAATATTAGAAACCACAATAATATAAATACAGAAATTGTCATGGTTCCCATGTCCTCACTCTCTCTCTCTCTCTCGCTCATGAGTTTGGGAATGTATTTGATAAGTTGCTGCTTTGGGAGGTGTGGCAATGATCAAGATATTGAAGCAGCTGTGTGTGCACATGTGATTGTCATCATTCATCTTACTCCTTGCTTCCCTGAACCTTTTGTGGACTTGCTACTCTCTAGGAAATTGAACTTCTGAATTAACCCGCCTGCCTGCTCAAGAGTGTGCCTCCCTGACATTCCCAATTCCTTCCAGAGAGAAAGTTTCTGTAACTCTGTGCAACCACCTCTTGTAAGTAAATCATTTGAACTGTGGTTGCTGTTCGCAACTGGAATTATTAATCCGAAGTTCATTATGACAAGAATCCATATTCCACTTATTATTTTCAGGGTCACTTAAACCGATCCCAGCTGCCATGGGGCAAGAGGCAGGGTACAACCTGTACTGGTCACCAGCCTGTAACAGGGTTAACACAGACAGACAGACAACCAATCACACTTACAGGTATGGGCAATTTGGAACCACCAACTAACCTACAGTAACCCCACTAACTAACTGCATGTCTTTGGAAACTGGAGAACCATGGAGAAAACCCATGCAAACACATGGAGGATATGCAAAGTCCACACAGAAAGGCTCGGCCCAAGATGGATTCCAACCCAGGCCTTCTCACTGTGAGGCAACAGTGCTAACCACCATGCCCACGAGCTGCTATGATAGCAATCATTTATTAATAATATAGACAGTAGAGGTAGACAGCTACCATGAAGTCCTGTTTAAAGACTTAATTAACAGTTTCATTGTTGCATTCTTGATTAAAAAAATTACCTGGATGTGAGAAGGAACGAGTCTGACTGTGTGGAGCTGCTGGCAGTAAGTCAAGATTTACAAAATATAAATAATTTTTTAGTCATTATGATCTGAAATGAGGAAAATGTTTAGAGGGGTCAAGTCAGAAAGCTATTTTCTTACAGGCTTAGAAATCTTTTGCAACCACAGCCATCACCATCTGGTGGTCATTCAAAGGAATGCAGGCGCAAAGCACTATGTCCACATCTGCATTGATGCTGTCTATAAATAATACCACCAAATTTTGAAAGATTATTAAATTCAAAAGAAACATTTGGCTAAAGTAATCTCCCAGCATGGTTTGGGAAGGTGTTTTTAGACCTCGGTTTAACCTCCTAACATTAACCATGTCACCAGTGACCATGCGTTAGTGGTAGACTCATGATCACCCCTTTTTACAAAATGTTTCTAAATTTGATATACACAAATGGAAAAACCATTACCAGCAAAGCAAATGCTAGCTTCCCACCACTACTCCTATTTTTGTGCGTTAAACTAATGATCTAAAGGTTTAAATGCTAATGTAGTTGAAAGTAACCAAAAAAAGGTAATTCTAGGTTTTTAGAAATATATCCCCATTAATGATGCAAAATACAACATGCAATTTAATGGTATAGCCACAGATGCATAACAGGGAATCTCTATCTATCTATAGTGACTAAAAGTTCAATCCCATGCATAACAAATCCCAGCTGAAGCTGAAGCTGGGATTTGTTATGCATGCAGCGTGCTCTGGCTGAAGGTGCGGAGCTGACATGTTTTTATCTGACATCAACAGCACACTGAGCCTGTGTTGTTATTGCTTCTCACCTTCCCCTCTGCCTTGTCTCTGTGCTCTCATAGTGTAGGTCACTATATATATGTGCGTGCATGCGTGCGTCTGTGTGTTTGTATAACTACCAGTCCATTGTTTCCGCTTATTCTTTCACAACAGCTGTTGTGTGATCTGGAGACAAAAGAAAACACTAATTTATTTTACATTTTGTTGCTTTTAATGAGCACAAACCCCATGTTGTCACTTGTGAATAATCCTATAATTATTCTTTTACTTTAGCAAACATCAAAATTGACAGCAATTTTATTTTTTGACAAAAGCACAGATTAAAAACACCTGTTGCACATTAAATGTAATTCCACAAATGCAAGTTAAAAGCAGCAAGCAGTAACAGATAAACAGTCACCTTAGTGGAGGATGTGCACTGAAAATGCACACAAAAGATAGAACTTTTTCCCCTCCTTTTTTAGTAGCAGAAGCATGATGGAAACAGAAGTACAATGTATAACCCAGACTGGCTGTGTCTGAAATGTGATATATCACTACTTACTCTCCTTTCAGATGCATGTCTCTCTTAAAAGTACACTTGTGATCAAAGACAGCAGGTCAGGTATTTTTCCCACACACTATGTAGTTAGCTCCATATTTCTGCACACTGGACTTCAAATATGTCACAATAGACTGATGCTAAAATGCTCACTTTCAGCTTTAAGGCTATTTAGAGTTTAAAAGAAAAACGTTGGTAACAGTAGAATTTATAGTTTTTAGGGTGGGTTTGCATTCAAAAAGCCAAAAGTTCTTCTCGGTTGATTGGATGTGAATGTGATCACCCTCAAAGTAAGACTGAAAGTCAGCACTTTCAAGGATGATGCTGTGCTATAATTTTCATTATGTCAACACATTAGAAAAAGACCAGAATCATTAATGCGTTAACCCTCCATGCCGTGCTGTGAGATTTCCAAGCGGCCTGTCTGAGACATTTAGTTAGCTCCATGCTTCTTTGTTGATAATGAAAATGTGAATGTCGGAAAAAACTGATCAAAAATGTGTGGTTTACCTTTTAAAAGGTTCTCTGAATTTGGTGTAGATGTGAATGTGAAGTGTTTGGTTGTCTGTCCGTGTTAGCTCTGAGATGGACTGTAACTAATCAGCGTGTGCCTGCCTCCCACCATCTGACAGCTGCGAGAGACTGTACTGTAGATAAGTGGTTACAAAAAAGGTAAGTCATCTCCTAAAACAGCTGGGAACTGTAGATTTGAGCAAAGTGTAAATAGTGTGTTTGGTGAGACCTTTGGAGAACCTGGAGAACTATTGCTCAAGACCACTTTAAAAAATTACAAGAAAGTCTGGCTTTTTGGAAGCAAAATATTTAAATCAAAGGTGGTGCAAGACTTTTGCACAGTACTTCATATTGTTTATCTACAAAAGCCCCACCCCACAATCCACAGGGCCCAAAGGAACCACTGCCAACATTAAGGTGCGAGACATCACAGCGGTACAAGTCGGAGCGTTTTTGGTAGCAGGAAGGGGATTTACACAACACAGGATAGATGGTTTTAATATTGTGGCAGAAGAGTGTCTGACCAGCACATCGCTGTTAAACATCACAGCACAACGCTCATCCTGACTTGAACAAACTGTTACCAATATGGTGAAGCAGTGATATCAGGTTCTCAGACACAGCATCTCTGTCTCACTATGGGAAAGATATGTAACCATTTATATTGTAACAGGCTCTAATTCTGTAAGATGTCTCTTTATGACACAGAGCCCACGTTCCTGCAGTAATGCAGCACTGTACATTTTGTTGTGCATTAAATATTGTTACAACACAGCACACATACAGATATGTCTATGTCATGGTTCAAGGTGAGTTCTCTTTTCAGCTCAGAGCCAAAGAGTCACATTCAAAAGTAGATTCACAAAAGAGACCACTGAATAGTTTGGCATTTGTACAACATGAGGAAAAAAATGTATATTTAAGAGTCTTTTCCACAAAGCAACAACACAGAGCCTGACTGCAGCACATCTCACCAGTCATATTGCAGAGGCAGTCACTGCAGTTTACTTCGTTTTTTATTTGCAGGTTGATCTTTCCAAATATGAAGATTGCTTCTTATATTCAGACACACCTGTCAGTACGATATGATTTTCCCTCATCATCTGGTTATGTAAACATTCTTACAAATAAGATTTATCTTAATCAAGTGCGCCGTGATTAAAGTGTGTATAGATAAAAGGCTTGTTGTATGGAACAAACCAATCTACTCCCACCTTCATGAACAAACACATGTGAGCATGCACCCATGTCACTGGATCTTTTTATTTTATTCACCCCATTAAGTGATGAGACCTGCAAGCAAGCATGTGCCGTGTGTGTGTGTGTGTGTGTGCGTGCGTGTGTGTGTGAGTGTTTAGCTAGTAGTCCTTTAAACTTCTTTGCTGTAATTAGCATGATTAGAGAGTGAGGGATGGCTAGAAACACAGGAAGAGATGGTGCTGATGAGGACATTCACCCCGCTGTGTGGCCTGCTTGGCGCCTCTCCTCAGCAACAAGCAGGCATATTTGTCTCCTACACTACAGTTCTCATCAGCGATGGCTGTGTGAGAGTTGTGTGTGTTGAGAGAGAGAGAGAGAGAGAGAGAGAGAGAGAGAGAGAGAGAGAGAGAGAGAGAGACTGCAGTACGCTAATTTAAGGAGCACTCGCTGAACAAAGGTGATTACACATTCATTAAAGCCCCAGCCTCTCGTTCACCCGCTCCACTTGACCTGTCCAAGTGAGAGGCGGATGAGTGAGCGCACTCTGCATTCAGGACACACTGTGGATTATTTCTGGCTCTATGCTTATGATCAGGGCACTGCAGTCAAATGAAAAATAAATAAATAAAAGATGATGAGATGATAAGATGGGTTTTGGAGTGCGGGTCCGCTGTGCTCGCGCCTACATCCCTCTCTGGGTCAGATAGCTCATGCTACATTATAATAGATGCCATGGATTTTTTTTGTATCATATTAGATGTGATTTGCCCCATAATTGTGTTTGGAAGGCTTGCTTGGGATTCAAATTCATTTTAATTTTTAAAGATTGCGCTGATTTATATCACATTATGTTTAATTAAACCATGCCAGCATGTCTGAATGGGATCACCTGCCTACAGCTTGACTGACAGTTGCCTGTACTACAAAAGAAAACGAAAAACAAAAAGGGTAGAAATATCTGATAATATTGCAGTGAACGGCCAAATCAGATCAACCTCAGACAATTCTGGTGGGGGTGGGAGCAGTGCATCAAACATTTTCTTGCTCTCCTCGTGTGGATCTTTAGTTATAGGCTGGAACAAATAGCACAAACCTAAATCTGAAGCTAGCTTTGAGACTCCTGTGAAGAAGGCCATCTCTGCGACACAGTCTCCTTTATAAGGGAGTCAAATGATTAAAAATATCACAAGGTGGTTGCATGAAATTTAACAAAGAAAAAAAACCCAAGCATAATTCTGTTACACATAAAGGGCACATTCTCTGCTTGGTATCTTTTCTCTATGTATTTTCCCTCTTCAGATGAAACAAAACAGCCTCACGAGTCACTCTTGAAATGAACCATGCAGCTTATAGACGAGGGGATCGCTTTGTATTAAAGGTTATGAGCAACTGTTACTAATTGGTTTATTTTCCAGTAGTGAGACCCCAGCAGGAAAACATGCCTCTGGCTGTAACCACAGTGCAAGTGACTACACAAAGTGATGCACTTTGATGGATGCAGCCTCCGTGTCTGAAAGGTGAAACCTGCATGCTAGTTCCAAAAACAAATCCAGTTGTATAGAAGTCAATGACAGCACCACCCTTGGCTCCTTTAAATAGCTCCTGAGCCTGATGGGGTCATCACTATGCAGGCTAAGTACACCCTGCTCTGGTTATGGTTGAATATACGATCAATTTATCATTATCTTCACAATTAGCTATAAAGGACAGTTGAGGCATTTTTTGATTGATAAATGTTTGATCTATTTGTCAGTTTAAGCTGATGATTTACAAGCATATCACGGTGTGCATCTTTACAAATCATATTTAGGAGACAAGCAAAATGTTTAGTTGTTTCAATTGAGTTTGCTTTTTGGTGACGATCTTCCCAAACTCTTCCCACACACAGTAATCTCTTCAGATCCCAGTGGGGGTGTTTTGATTTACAACTCTGTCTTGGCCAGAGTTACTGCAAAATTCTGTTTACACAGCTTGATGTATAGTAACAGTGATACATACAAGGTGTGAATCAAAGGATTCCAAGATGGGGTCTATAAAATTTAAAAAACTTATCTGATTTAAATTTGGCCAATTTCTTCTTTAGATCACCCCAGCACTGCTCTGTCCACTTGCACTTGTTGCTTTGCATTGATCCTTTAACTTGATTTTAATTTTTTGGGATTGGACAAAGTTGCAATGAGGCCTATCTGTTGTTCTCCACATTTCAGATCTGTTCTTCCTCAGATACTTCAGGATGAAACCTGTGTGGAAAGTCAGCAGTTCACACCGCACAGTCCTGTGGATGTTGAAGAAAAAGGCCAAGCATGCTCCTGGGAGCTGTTCTTCACCTTGTCTTTGCGTGTGAAGACTATGAGCTAGAACTGTTCATAATCATGGCCATAGTCAGTGCCTTTACATCAAATGCAGGTTACAGATGATGTTTGTTCTCTGCGGAAGTTTGAACTATGTGCTCCATGGAGTGCATGGTAAAATTATATTATCTATCCCACTCTAAGGGCCTCTAAAATATGTTTTGACAAATTAAACCCTTCTTATAATGTTGAATGCGCTCTGTTGCAGAACAAAAATCCCACAGTAGAGGCCTGTTCTCATGTATCTGTCCTTGAGATGGTCCTCGTTTGTAAACACAATAACAATCTCTTGAACATTTACTGTACGAACTCATTTGCTTGCAGTATTTCAGCCAAGGAACATTTTCCTATTCAACTCACTGAATCCAAATGATCCTACCAGGATAGGAGGCATCAAGGGTCCAGGTCTTGTTTAGAGGGTAATTGAGTTACTATGTTCAAATAACATCAACCTCCATGCTCTCATTCTCCTCTGGCTCTATCTATTTGAGGCTCTGCTGCTGAAACATAACAAAGCTGAGATTGCTAAATCAAACATAACCAATAGAGCAGAAACTCTTTTGAGTGATACCACATCACTGCTGTTACTCTACTGTCTTTGTTATCATTTGAATTTACAGTATTTCAATCCAAGTCACTCCAACTGTGAATCACGTGACATTTTCTTTGGTGAAAAAAAAAAAATAACTGGTGCTTCACTGATGAGGTGCAGTACCTCCATCTTAGCAACGCTATCTTCAATAACCTTGGTGTCTTCCATCCTAATGTCCCTGTCCTGGTTGCTGCTTTTGGTTGCTTGGTTATATATCTGCTGTACGGGCTGGTGGCCGGTGACGTCTTACCATCTTTGACTAGTATTTCTGGCACTGACTAACAAAGGCAGCAACATTTAAACGTCTATTCCATGTTTACCCCTTGTCAGTAATATTGCCTCCCAGCAGGAAGGTTCTGGGTTTCAACCTCTTGGTCGGCTGGGGCCTATCAGTGGAGTTTGTTCTCCCTCTGGCTGTGTTGAATTTCCCTCACAGTCTAAATTTTATCCTTGTTATGGTAATTGGTGATTCTAAATGGACTATAGGTGTGGTTGTGAGAGTGTGCAGTTAGCTGTCTTTCTATGTTCACCATGTGATGGAGTAGCAACCTGTCCAGGGTGCACCCTTCACCTCACCAGTGACCCTAGTTGTGGATGCACATGTTGAAATAATGGATAACTATCCTTCTTACTTCTGAGTAGATGCACTGGACTATCACTCATCATACCTGTGTGATATGTGCATATGAAAACTCAAAGCTATTATTCTGATGGTCTCGTCACTCAACTGATGACTTTGCCAAGCAATTTAAAACCTATGTTGGGTTCATTACTCGCTGCTTTGTCATGGTCAAGCACTGGAATGTTAACTCTGGTGATGACATGTCCAATATTTATCTTTTCCTTTTCCCTCCCCGCACTGAACGTGACCTTCAGTGTCAACAAGACAACGTTGTGTGTACTCAGTGAAAAAAAGCGATATCATTTATTGAATGTGATGCAGTTATGTTGCTTCAAAACTGCTTCTCACTTTCACGTCAGCTGAAACTGGAATTTATAACGACAGGCCTCGCGTGCCGAGAATAGATCAGCAGCCGGGAGGGAGTGTGTGAGTGTGTGTGTGTGTGTGAAAATCATTGATGGGTGTCTGCAGGTGATCACTCTGTGTGTACATGTCTTGTACGCACACAGTGAAAACAATATCCATCCTGGAACTATGTTTAACTATGGCTGACTGAAGTGTTCACTATGTGAGAGCAGTGAAGTGATTCCCAGTGCAAAACAAGTAAAAATGCCAAAACCTGTTTACTTAATTTCAGTTAAAAAAAACAAACAAAACACTGAAATACTTATTAAAATGGGTTTAGCTGTCGTTCCCGCACTGCGTGTGTTCTCGTCTGATAAGGGATATAGTTCTGTGGTGTGTAGTAGACGTGCGTAGCTGAGGCTGTGTGTTTGTTCTGCACACAGCAAGTATGCAATTTTCTTTTTGCAAATTTCGCTGTTAAGCACACTGCAGAATTGTATTCAAATATTCTGGCTTTCATAAATTAGCTCAACTTTGTGTAAAACACCACACATGAACCATTTCACAGATATCAGAACAGCAAGTAAATGTCTTGAAATTACATAAAATTTCTTGAAAGTATTTAAATTGAAGATTTAAGAACAGTTTCTAAGAAGTTGGCACCTCGCTGCATTGTGTTATTAGAGTGGTTGTATGTATACGTGTGAGTGTTTCCTGCTGTAGGAGGTAATGATGGTTTGACCCTATGGCCTTATGGCCAGTTACTGTAACTAGCTCTCCTTTTACTGGACCTCAGAAGAATGCACTGCTTCTGGAGGTCCATTGTTTTGTTTTTGGTTTTGTTTTTTGTCTTTTGCCTTTTTTTTTAACAGACATTATGCTAAGCAGCAAGGTGCAACACTGGACATTAAAGAGCCACAGGTAACTTCACATTCAAGGACAAACAGTATACAAAGATCTTTAAACCTGATACTAACTTGTGTCCTCTTGTAGCTGGATTACATTTTGGACAGCTTAAAGAGTACTGGAAAGAAGTGATTACCACACCTCATGCAACTTTAGCCACATCAACAATATATCCTACACAGCTTAAACATTGGGCACCAGATTCACCCCACAAATCAGATTTCCGTATTCATCAGTCGTGTAGTGCAACTTATTAGCTAGACTGTTTTGGGTTGAGTTGCCCAGTTGTGGATTCTCCAAGTGCAAAATAATAACATAAATACACCAAAACAAATGTTCATAATTCTTATATATTTGGGGGGAGTCCTCCTTTTTTCTGTCTACAGGCACTGATTTTGAGACTTACAAACATGTGTTTGCAGTTTCTTTTAGCTCCAACGTCCTAGGTACACATCAACACAAGAGGAACCTTTGAGTGTAAGCAAAACATGTAAATTCACGTTATAGAATATGAAGGAAATCCATGCAAGTACTAGCAGAGACCTGGTAGGACTTTTAAATTAGCTTTGTAAAAAAAGGATGGAAATGTACTGGTATAGGTGTTATTAAGCCTTTATGCAACGTCTAGCTGGATAACACATCATGCTGAGAAAACACAAGAAAAAGCACTCAATGGTGTATAATCCTCAGGGGACCATTGGAGTGGGTAGTTACCCTCAGTGAGTGCCTTTTTGGTCTGAAAGCATTCTAAATCTGATTTTGGGGTGAACAATCCCTTGAAAAAAACATTTTATAATTGTGCCAGTTGAAAGGGTAGAAGACCTAATAAGAGTTACAGAAAGTTTCACATTTCGAAAGTGGTGCCTTGCTTTCACATCACAAATGAAGTGTTATGTCTGATCCAGGTGGAGCAGTTTAGACAGTCTCCAAATGATATACTGGTTCTGTAGAACACCGGATCATTTCTCTCCTGGATCATTTTGACTGCTACAATCCAGTGCTGAACAGATTTAATGGCGCCATTTAGGACTGATACTGGGCAGGTGGGGTTTTAGAAAAAATGTTTGTTTTCTCTTTGTGAGAAATGATGCCTCCAGCTGTTGAAGTCAACATGTAGCCTGATGATAGAGGAGCCAGATGCTGCTGGTGTTTACTTTGACTGCCAGAACTCTTCAGGAGCACCTGCAGAGGACCTTCAGAGTGCTTTTGCAACTAGACAGACACTGTTTCTGCACCTTGGATTGCTCATTGCTCAGTCCTGCTCAGGGAGATAGAGTTGGCAAGTTCAGAGTTAATTATGCTTTGATGTTTACACTTCTCATTTCCCCTTGTGGAAAAGCCTTTTAACTGAAACCCCAAATTTGCCTGTGTTTCAGTTTCTGCTAGAGAGCACTTGCCTCCACTTTTTAAAAACCCAGGCTTCGTTCCTTTGGAGCGATCCCGCTGTTAAAAATGCTGCATGTTGGTCACACGTTGTAGCCTTACTCTAAAATAGACTGTGAAGTCACGCAGTCTGTGTGAACCTTCTCTCTGCTCTGAGTGATGACTAGTGTGACACGCAGAAGCTGTGAAAAATGGCGGTGATAGCATCTGTTTCAGTTTAGCTTTTGAGCTGGCATGTGCTCGTGTTGTCGAAGCGCTCTCCATTGCTAGCAATCCTTACCAATGCCAGCTGATCATTAGCTCTGAATAAGATAGGTATTTTGTATTAGGGTGATGTCAGTGAAGCGACTGCTCTTTGAACAATGACAGAATTTTGTAGTATGAAATTCCAGTAAACATGCTGGAAATGTATTCATTAAAAACTCACAGACAAACACACACACGCTTGTTGTACTTTGCATGAAAACACACAAGCAAAAGTAGCAGTGTGAACAGTCAACTCACACTCTCTCCACGCTGTCCAGCAAAACGCTGCCTGTACTTGAGGTCTATTCCTGCAGGTTGTTACTGGAGTAGAAACTTGACATCTCTGATATTGTTTTGGAGACACTCCAGGATGATGAGCCATTCGAGGTGAGGTCCAGGGAGGAGCTGTGTGGTCTGACCGCAACCGCAACCACAGCCCCGCCAGCCCCGCCAGCCCCATGTCCTCCTGTAACTTTGACCTTGCGCTGCTCTATGTCATCCCCAACCTGTAGAACAGTAGATACGGTGGTCTCCATCCTGCTGGCCTTGTAAACGCTTGTCTGGGTCTGAAGATAGCGAGTGGACTTGAGTTCCAGGCCTTCGTAAGAGCCTTGAGGGATGCAGGGACAGCAGTGGAATGCTTGTTTAAAACCAGCTCGAAACCTGAGGAGAAAAAGCATAAATTAATCTGGGTTTCTGCCATTTACAGTAGCTGCACGGTGGCTCAGATTTATCCATCAGCCACAGTCGCTTCACCACAAGAGAGCCCTGGGTTCAAACGTGGACAGGGTCTTTTTCTGTGGAGTGTGCATGTTTTCAGGGTACTTTGTTTGGGAACAGATCAGAAAACATGACACGTTAATGTCTCCTGTCTTTGCCCAGGACAACTCTCACAAAGGGGATCGTTTATCTCAAGAGTTTCACTTCCTGGTAAAAATAAAAGAAAACAGTCTTCAGTTCAATAACTGTTTAATCTGGAAGGATGAAAACGCCTGACAATAAAGCGGCTACAATATGACAGGGGAACCCTTCCCAGACCGTATAAAGACTAAACCATAGGTTTTAGCTGCCATCCCAAATGTTAGCAACACACTATAAAAAAGTGCCAATACACACAAATAGTTAAACTGATTCAAGGCACAAAACTGTGTAAAACAAAGAAGGAGTCCTTGAAATGATGACACTCTTCTAGTTCACATACCATTCAGTCTGTGAAAATTTAGAATGAACCTGAACCTGTTGAACAATACAAAAGGATCAACACTTACACACTGTGAGGCTCCACTTTTGAGTTTTTATTGCACCACAAAATGATGTTTCATGCACCACTTCTCTTGATTAGACAATAATTAACAAAGAAGCACCATCGTAAATTACATGGTACTAGTCAAAAGGTCAGATCACATCAATGTAGCGTCGTGCTGTGAACAAATATATATGTTTAAGAGCACACATCCGATTTGGGTATTGTATGACCTCATGTGGTCTGGCCCTTTGGTTGTCCCTGACCAGACCACATGAGGTCAACAAAAGGTCAATTTATACTATGGGATTCACCCTTAAATGATTATGCATCATAAATTCTATCCCTTTCAGCCATCAAACACTCTTTGATAACCTCCCCATCGGAGAATGGCTTACTGTTCTTTGTGATTGTACATATACAACAATTGTGCAACTTCGTTACTTTAATTTTAAAGTTGACTGCTACTGGTTTTATTTATTTATTTTTTCAGACCTATGTATGTATGTGCAAGTAAATGCAGCTTCACTATAAATTGGTTGGAACAGATGTTTATGAGAGATGTGACTTTGCTAGCCCCAAAAGATGTCAGCTCACACAAAAAAATAAAAAAAAAAGACTGATACAGAATGTCAGGTTTTTAAGAAGACATGGAATTCTGAGTATTTAGTTACTGAAGTCAGAGGTAAAGCCGTGGACGGCAGTGCATATAGATGCAGTAGCTCAGCGCTGTGAAGAGGTTCTCATTAAGGGATATTCTATTAGTTTTCAAATATGCTTATGGGAGGATGAAATACAGCCAGCAGGAACTGACAGATGTCAGTTTGATTGCTATTAGCAGTGTTTTCAACCAGTATGATTTCTCGATGGAGATTGTGAGCCCACTAGGATCTCCTTAGATTACTGTTCCAGCTTGGAGATGGTGCAAAGACAAGAAATAGAAACGGGGCTGTAAAGCTTGCATAAATGTCAGGCCCACACAGACCTCCATTGCCAAGTCTCTTTGTTGAAACGTATGATCACTTTCCAACAAAATGGAAGAGTTAACACTCACCATGTGTTACTGTATGTCCCCAGTCTAGGGGTACCTGGACATAACATGAAATGCAACTCCCCCACTCCAACCACACCCAAGAAAAGGCCAGCAACACAGAATAGCTGAAAATGCGAAGCAGCAGATTAGTTCCTTCAGATGTGAGCAATGCCAAAACAATAAACAGAAGATTCTATGGTTTCCTACCTAACCAAAAGACAAACCAAAAACAAATATCTAACCTACAGCAAGATCCTAGCCAATAAACAAGAGAAAACTGGTCAACAAAAATGGCTTCTCACTCCTACTTGACTCCTGCAATGCTCAATATAAACAGTGGGTCAATGTTTACAATTTTCTGTATAAAAAACAATTCAAAAAACACATGGGTACCAATAACAGGACTAGGAACACAGATTAGCACACTCCATTCACTCTGAAACACTAGCAGAATGCCTGGCTAATTGTTGGGCCTGGAGGAGACAAGGAGAGAGGCCAGGTGGCTGTCAGCTGGAGCACAAGAGGATGCTGTCCATCCAATCAATTAACACCAGACACTTCCTCTGCCTGGCCAGTCAACAGACTCCGCCTATGACACACACACACACACACACACACACACACACACACACACGCACACACACACACACACACACACACACACACACACACACACTTTGGAGGGAGGGGAGAAACAAAGCACACACCCACATATTGTCCAGTAGGAGGGCCAAGCAGGAAAGCAACACATATACAATCCATAAATGAGTCTGGATCATAACACCGCGTCTGTGCAGCAGAACATGCAGGACTGCTGTCTCAACTTCATAATCCTGGAGAAGGCTATTCAACTAACACGCCACACTAACAGGATGAAAGATGTTAGTAAGAGCGAGCAGGGTGGACTGTGTGTGTACACGAATAACAGATAGTGACACTCATTGCTCCCCACACTTGAAATATTTGACTGTAAAGTGTTGTATCGTCTACTTGCTAAGGAAATACTTGACTGCCATGATCACTACTTTTGACATTCCCCCTCAAGCTATCACTGTTACAGCCCTGGGTTATTTATTAACTGCTATTAGCAAGCAACAGAGTACCCACCTGGATGGGGTGTTTGTAATAGCAGAAGAAACCTGAAGAATGTGCCTCCTAAATTAGATTAGCATGACCGTTATTCCACAAGAGGAGAAAACATGCTTGACCGTTTGTACAGCAACATCAAGCAGGGTTTCTCATCATCAACTCACTCCCCAGTCCGACCACGTCTCCCTGTTTTTAACTCTAGCATACAGACTGATCATCACCACAGTGAAACCAGCTGCTAGAGTGATACAGCTGTGGCCAAAAGAGGCATCTAAACAGCTACAGAACTGTTTGGACTTAACGACTGGTCCTTATCCAAGGAGGGATAACACTGACACCTCCACTGTTTGTTTCTATATAAGATGCTGCATAGACACTGTCACCACCATAAAACAAATCTGTATCTTTCCCAACAACAAGCCACGGATGACCAAAGACATCCAACTCCGACTCTGACTCAAGGACTGCAACATTTCTTTAAGATCTGGTGTCGCACAACAATACCAGGTCAGAACTAGAGAAGGGCATCAGAGATTCCAAGACAGCCTTTAGGAGGAGGATTGAGACCCAGTTCGGCAGCTTAGACCCTCAACGTGCATGGCACATCACAAAGAAAAGCAGCAACCTCAAGAAATCCACCAACCACAGTGATGCATTGCCTGGAGAGTTCAATCACTTCTTCGCCCACCACAAAGTGGTGGTTATAGAGACTGTGGGCAGCCCCAGCACAAACAACTAGGCACTCCTCCTGCAGACTGATGAGGTACAATGAACACTCTGTAAACTCAAATGCAAAGTAGTTGGTCCTGATGGTGTCCTGGAACAGGTGCTGCGGGACTGTGCCATGGATTTAATACATGTGTTTCACAGTGATCTGTTCCCATGTGTCTAAAACCCTCTATAAGAATGCCATTACTCAAGCAAAGTGTAGTAAAGGGCATCAACAACTACAGACCCATGTCATTGACACATATTATTATGAGGTGTCTGGAGAGACTGGTGTCAAAATACATCAAGTCTGCTGTCCTACCTACATGTATATTGAACCCCCACCAATATGCATACCAAACCAATAGATCAACAAATGACATCATTGCCATCAACAAGGTACCAGAGGAAAACACAAACAATATATACACAAAGGAACAATGAGGGAACAGGCAACAGGTGAGGGGCACAGCTGAACGTAATTACACAAACAAGACAAGAGGAAGCAAAACTAAACACAAGCACACAGGACAAAGGAATGCCAGAATAAAACAGGAAGTGAACAAACATAACACAATGCAGACTTAACACAACACTGGAACAGTGAACACCAAAGCACATGAGGCAAGGAACCTAGACACAGAGGGACAGGACAGACACTAGAACATGGACGCAGGGGAGACAGGAACAAAAGGATCCAGGAAATCAAAATGTAACTTTAACTAACAAGTCAGGAAACTAAGATGAATAAACAAACCAAAAACAAACTGGGAACATAACGGAGAACTCAATGAAAACAGAACCTAAAAGAATCTGTCAATGGCACCCAAGGACCATGACACATTCTGCTGGGGAAGGCTTGGATGCATGTGCTTGGCCATGGAAACCCATTCCACGAAGCTCTCTACAAACTGTTCTTGAGCTAATCTGAAGGCCACATGAAGTTTGGAGGTCTGTAGTGATTGACTCTGGAGAAAATTGGCAACCTCTGCACACTACACTCCACAGCATCTGCTGACCCCACTCTGATTTTACGTGACCTATCACTTCGTGGCTGAGTTGCTGTCGTTCGTAATCACTTCCACTTTGTTATAATACCACTAAAAGCTGACTGTGGAATATTTAGTAGCGATTGGACTTGTTGCACGCGTGGCATCCTATCACTGCACCACGCTGGAATTCACTGAGCTCCAGAGAGCGACTTCTTTTACAAATGCTGACGCAGTCTAAATGCCTAGGTGCTTGGTTTTATAAATCTGCGGCCATGAAAGTGATTGGTGATCTATGGGGAAGGTATGGAAAAGGTGTCAACATTTAAGTTCCTGGGTATATATATATATACTGGGCATGTGTACACAACATACTGTAATCTGATCAAGAAGGCACAGCAGTGAGTACACTTCCTGAGTGATCTCAGGTGCCTTTCTATCACTGTTCTATTGAGTGTCCTGACCCATGGCAGCTTGGTGTGGTGCAGCAGCAGCTCTGCGGCTGACAAAAAGACCCTGCAGAGACTCATCAGAACTGCAGAGAAAACACACACCTACCTGCCCTGGATGGTATCTTCACCTCCTGCTGCCGTCGGAAAGCAACAAAAATCGTAAAGGACTCATCACATCCTGCCCACCATCTCTTTGAAATTCTGCCCTCAGTGAGATGAGACAGGACATTATAAACACACACCACTTGAACTTAGTTCAGCTTCTTGGTGCAAAGCCTTCAAAGCAGCTGCTATTTTTTTTTAATGTCTGAAGTTGCACCAAGGGTGAGAAGTTAGGAAAAGGGGTGACAAACATGCAAAACTATCAGCAGACTCTGAAATTCCCTTTAGCTCTTCAGAGTGTTTTAGTCTTCAGCTAACTCTCTGAAAATGTACTGCTTTGTTTGATCTCTCTGTGTGTCCCTGAAGCCAGGGGTGCAGTGGCAGGCAGTGGCAGCATAGCAGCAGGATGGGGTTAATGGAGAAACAGAGAGGCGAACTGGTGTTCTTCGCGACAACTAACAAATCAACTCTACTTCTCTGTGGGGTTAGCCCTAATAAAAACGCAACAGAGCATTTAGCAGCTAAAGAGATATTTCCCTCAAGAGTTGGCCAGAGACTGAATATTAGACCTAAATTTGTCTGATGGACTGAGAAACAACTTTAAATAGATGCTAATGAAGCTGTGTGGATTCCGGTTGTGCAAACAGACTGGTAACACATTACTCATTTCAATTTCATAATGAAATCTGTGCAGCTTGTTGCACAGCCTCCAAGTAAACAAAAAGTCAGTTGATGCAGGCTTAAAGGACACAGCTGGTTCGTTTTTCCTCCTTTTCTTAATGGTAGACGACACTGTGACAATGACATGTATCCTCCACATATGCAAAGGAAACAGTAAATCTGCACGTGTGCACCAGATTATTAATGTTAATGCTACAGAGCAGATGTACACTAAAGATAGAAGATCATGGGAGTCTACAATCAATCATCTGTCAATTGCACCTCACGTATGAAGATCACAGATAAGGTCAGCTGTAGCTGTATGTATGCTTTCTACTTTTTTTACTGCCCTATGAATGAATAGTAATTATATACTTTATTTTCAGTAAAGAGTATAATGTAATGTAATGTTGGTGGTGCTGTATTGATTGTATGAATAACAGATGAATAAAGCTCACTATGTTCATTGTAAACTGAGCATTCAGCAAGATTTTTTTTTCTGTTTCACACAATCACAAGTAGCCAACTTGTAAATATGCCCAAGATTTTTTAATACTGTTTCAGCTTGATGTAGAACTGTAACAGTTTCACAGACATGAGCAGTGACAGAAAAAAGGCTAAAAATAAATTTAAACATTGCATCAAACACTACTGACCAAAAACATTACAGAAGTGTTTTCCAGTTGATTTTGTAATTTAGATGAAGAAATCATGGTAGCCTGATAGGAAACATCTCTGTTTATGTTTACAGTGGGTTTCAGCTACGTTCAGATCCTAACTTTAGTCTGTGGGGATGTGTTTGAGATGTGGAGCGTTTCCAGATGAATAATCTCAGAGTGAGCAGGAGCCACCTCTCCTTTGTGGCAGCTAAGTTTTAAAGTGCTTGTCACTAAAACGGCTGTAGAGGATTGATGATTCATATGATGCACCTAACGGTGTGTGTCTGTTAACGAACATAATCTGCCATAAACATGACATGGTGGTTCTAATTATCAACCACTTGAGACTGCTGACGGTCACGTTTACACCATAATAACTGTGTCTCTGGCAAACTTTCACATAATATCAAGGGGGAAAAAAGCATGTAAGTGACAAAGCTCTTGTCAGCCATATCTCAATCCAAAAGAACAACTCTTTGATGTACTGTAGATTAATAAGAAAATTGCATCCTGAGGGTGCTGTCCACAAATCTGAAGGATGCAGAAGGATGCAGTCATTTCATTAGGATCAAAAGTCTTTGAGAAATACCTCGTGCAACTGAACCCATGACGTAACAAATAAAGATAGTACTGAACTCCAATATTTAGAAAGCAGATATAATGAGGTGGCCTGTGGCAGAAATATTTGTGTGCACAAGGGTGTGGAGATGCTAACTAACCTGTCGTTTAGGCAGCAGTAGATGATGGGGTTGTACATGGTGGAGCTCATGGCCAGCCACATGATAGCAAGGTAAACCTGCTGGATGAACGTTTCCTCAGCCATGCTAGGGAAGAACTGTTGCAGCAAGAAGTAGACATGGTAGGGCAGCCAGCAGATGGCAAAGGTACACACTACCACAATCATCATCTTCACCACCTGTCGGATACACAACAGTATGTTATGTAGATTTCGGATTAGAGAAAAATTAAGTGTAGACAAATTACAAATTGGTATCTCTTGCTAAAAAAAAACCCTTAAGGTTATTATTGGTATGGTTAAATTGACAGACATTTCAGCATCAATCCATCCATCCGTCCATCCAACTTTTCAGGGGGCTGGAGCCTAGCCCAGCTGACCCTAAACAAGTTCCCGTCTCTGGGCTAACACTGAGACAGACAACCTTCACATTTATTCATCAATTCTGAAAAGTTGGGACACTGTTTAAAATGTAAATAAGAACAGAATGCAATGATTCTCAAAAACCTATCTTAGAACGTAGAAAACACAGGAAACAGATCTGTTTTAAAATATGTTTAAATTGAGAAAACCTACCAATTTGAGCAAAATGTTGGCTAATTTTGAATTTGATGGCAGCAACACATCTTAAAAAGACTGGAACAGGACAACAAAAGGCTGGAAAAGTAAGCGGCACTAGGTTAACTGGCCACAGGTCATTAAAATTATTGGGTATAAGAAGAGCATCTTAGAGAGTTTCTCAGAAGGAAAGAGGAGCAGAGGTTCACCAGTCTGCAAAAAGCTCATTGCAAAGACTTTGACTCTCATTATCTCCAGTAAGAAAAATTCACCACAGGTTTCTGAGAATCTGGAAGAATCTCTGTGCACAAGGGAAAAGGCCACATATTCAAAAGTTATACCTTCTCAGCCTCATTTAACATGGACAATGGCAAAATGGAAAACTGTTCTGTGGAAATTCTTTTTGGGAAACATGGATGACGCATCTACTGGACTAAAAAGGAAAGGGACCATCAGGCTTGTTATCAGTTCAAAAACCTACGTCTGTGTTTGTATGAGGACGCATTAGTGGCTATGAAATTGGCAGCTTGCGCATGATATGTTTTCTATGTTCTATTGTGAATAAAATATGGCCTTTTGAGATCAACAAATCATTGCATTATGTTTTTATTTCCATTTTACACAGCATACCAGCTTTTTCAGAACTAAATTTTTAACCCAACATGCTGTGAAGCACCCAGGAAAAACCCACACACAAATTGCCGTTGAGCCCCTCCAAATGCAGTAGGAGCACTTCCAAATAAGACACAGAGCCTGTAAAATGTGTCTCAGAAAACAGTTAGTCACAGCAGCATCATCATCATCAGGTGTTCTCAATTGCCAGCTTGATTTGTTATCACCTAATGATGAGACTGCATGCTGCACTGCATTGATTGTTTCCCCGGAGGACTCTGCATTCACCGTCTGTTTTATTTACCGATCTTTGGGCTAACAGAGCCAAGAAATCTGTCTGTGCTCAAAAACCTCAGCTGCTTTGAAATCGCTCTGTGGCAAAATAAAAATAAAATAGACACAACATCCGTGCTGTCAATAACAGACAGCGCTCACTGGCATTTAATCGAAAATAATATGAAAGATGACAGATGAAAAGGCTACACATTGATCTTTATGTTCTGACAAAAGCTTTTTGATATATTTTAAATTGCAGGAAATAGAAAAAGCCCAATAATAACTACCTTAAGAAAAGGCTAACTCATGTGCATACAGTGCTAGCATGTTAAGCTTTAGTAGCTATTTACTATGCTCACAATCATCAGGTTTGGATACTAAAAGTTGCCAGTTGGCACTGAGCACAAAGAACACCTGAGGGTGTAGTTAGTGGGAATGCAATTAGCATCGCAGGTTTTGGAGAAATCAAAGTGACCTCATTATGGCTGTTAAAAAAGTGACAGTACAATTTACCCGCAGGAGGCATGACTGTCTACATCTAATGAACAAACCATCCATCCAATATTAATTAATGAATGCCACTGAAAATAAACATCCACCTCGTCACCTATTAAGAAGTCATTAGGATACATCCTCTGGGGACCATGAATGTCTGGGCAACAATTACCTGTAATCCATCAAATACTTTACTGTCTCACTCTCAGACACTGCACTTTGTAGAGCAAAGCCATTCTAAGCTTATGCAGGACTAGACTTCACAAAAGTTACTAAAAAAATTATCAAATTGAAAATGTTTGTCACCATATTCACTGCCTCACAGGCACTGAAACTGTAGGCGCGCCTCCCAAAAATGGGCCCATGAAAAGAAAGAAATGGGTAGATGAGGCAGGGATAAAGAGCTGATGGTGAAAAGAGAAGATTAAGAGGCTGTGGTTGGCTGAAAGAACAAAAAGTGGTCTGAAAAAAAGTGTAAAATAGGAAAAGGGAGTGAGAGCTGGGATTCAGGTGTGTGGTGCTATGATGATTATTTTATCACACGGGGAGAAATCAACCACATCCTGCTCAGGGCTACAGAGCACAAAAGTACTTGGATTGCATTAGTGAGGAAGCTCAAAGTGCAGGTTACCTTGCGTTTGGCGGTCAGCTGCTCCTTGTAGCGGTCAGAAGAGTCTCCGGGGATCTCACTGGCCCAGAGGGTCAGTCCCACCACCAGATAAGCACAACCCATCACCAGCAGTGGAAGGAAATAGATCAGGATGACCACACAGACATAATACCTAAAACAAGACATACATGCCACACGATTACAAATATTTCTATCCATTTAATATATACATGTTTGGTAGCAAGTGACCTAAAGGTGTCAGTAAAAATCCAGGAGCCTTTGATTCTTTTATTCAGGCACACGTGCTGTCCTTGCCCAAAGAGTCTGAAACTGGAAACTCTGTGAGTGTTTTATTTCTATCACTGCATAAAGCAATACTTTATTTGTGAATTGTTCCAGAGCGAGGCTGAGCTTGCAGTGTGCCCATCATTACTGAAGAGTTTCTGTTGTGCCGATGCTGTTGGTGAGGCAGTAATGGGGTGAGGAAGAACGTAATTTCCCTGAGGGTTTTACAGCCTCATTGTTGAGCCATAGTGCATGGTGAGTTCCTACCTAAAATAGTATCAGAAACATTTCGTTGTCCCTGCCTGATTTTCCTGTGTCGTTGTCAAAGAGCGATGTGATTGCAGTGCATCTGATAACTGGATGTTTAAAGCAATTACTTGGCTTTGATAAAAGTTTGGTGCAATCTTTCAAATGTGATGTTAAAGAGCACTTATTACGTTGCTGAACATCCACTGCACACAATAAGGTGATCAGGCATTACAAAAGTTGTTAGTGTAACAAACCAAATCAATTATCTGAAAGCGCTACATGTATGAGCTCATTGGTAAGTGGAATTTCCTGCTGTAGATACTAAAGGGTCTCTGGGTACCTGGAAACACTGATAGCAAAATAAAGCTTCTTTGAGTAGATTGAATGAAATAATCATGTCTTTGCCTGAGGAATTAAGAGATAGTTTTACTTTATAACAAAATTTCAGATATGAGAGTGGCAGTCAGAGCTTTCTGTCCAATAAATTTAATCCCGTCATGGAGTAATTAGTTATGACAGCTTCTGTATTTAGCTAGTGATTTGCAAACGTATTACACGCACAGTGTTTGATCATGTTAGCCCACTGTAAAGTGTGTGCACTGTGTACTGCGGTCTGTTAATGTTTGCATGAATGCATTAATGTCCATTAAAATGAGGAAAATTGTGCTATATATCGCTGAGCCGTGCAGAGCAAGTGTGTGTTTAACTGTGTTCAGAGACCCCCTGATTCTTGCATCCACACAAGGACAGTCTGATTTCCTCTCAGGCCATGCTGCAGATGGACCTCAAAGGACCTTTCTGAGGCAATAAACTACAATTTTGTTAATTATTTTAAATACCCAGCAACAGATAAGCTTTTAGTAATAATAACCTCACACACACACACACACACACACACACACACACACACACACACACACACACACACACAGATTGTGACCCTGTCAAAGTAAAACATATCATCTGCAGTTAAAAGTTTAACAGACAAGTCTGCATTATGGAGATAACGCAATACTTTTTTTTTAAGGACTCTTTTACTGCAGTGGGAGCCAAATAATGGTAATGTCCTATATGGAAAAGATTACTGAAAATGAGGACTGGAATTCAAAACAGAAGAATCTGTAGCTTAGAAATAGTATTATGCTTTCCATCCTCTCCACCAAAGAGGTTACCATGCAGATGTTAGGCTCAGCCTGTTCTTAAAACTAAGCAGCAACCTCAGGGTCTAAGAAATGAAGCCAACACAGAAGAGCAAAATGCTGTCATCCTTTGAATGTCTGGCTCTAAAAGCCATATTGTGTCTCCATAGATTACATTATATGTTAATGTTAAGTGCAGACATAAAATGAATGGAAAACAAACAACAAAAAACTGTCATGTAACGCTGTGGCAGGCAAGGCAGAGGACCCCGATGCAGGACTCAAAAGAAGAGAGCTGAATTTAAATTTAAGCTTTATTAACAAGTGTAGAACGAAAGGCAGGGCTGTTCAGGAGCCAGCAATCTACCAACTCACTACAAGTTGGCTAGAACGAGGCATGGGCATGGGCACACAGCAGGAAAACTGATGACGAGGGCTTAGATATAAAAGGGATAATGAGGGGCATGAAGACAGCTGGGAACACAGGTGAACAAAATGACACTAATGAGACAAGAGAAGCAAAACAGAACACAACATACAGGGAACAGAAGAATAAAACACAAAATAAAATAAAACGCAAAATAAAACAGAAAGCAAGACGAGGAAACAGAGACAGGGACTTGACAGAGCAGACCGGGAAACACCGGGGAACTTGTAATCAAAACATAAATAAATAACCAAGAACAAGACTCAAATAACTAAAGTAAGAGCGGAAAATACAGATTGCAGATCCATAAAAAAAAGAGGCAAAAGCAAGCCAAGAAACACAACACAGAAAATGAAACAATAACAGAACATCAATGAGAAAAACACAAAATACTGTGCAAAAGGCCCAGGACCAAGACAAAAATGGTTTTGGCCTCAAGATAAACACTTTCGTACACAACAGTTGTACTTTTTAAAAATATATTTTGAACTCTTTTAATGGCCTAAATATCAGTTTTTATGGGTGTCATTAAGTCCAGTGAGACCTACAGTGGTGTGAAAAAGTGTTTGCCACCTTCCTCATTTCCTGTTTTTTTTGCATGTTTGTCACACTTAAGTGTTTCAGAACATCAAACCAATTTAAACAATAGTCAAGGTAAACACAAAATGCAAGTTGTAAATGAAGGTGTTTATTAGTAAAGGTGAAAATAAATCCAAACCATCATGGCCCTGTGTGAAAAAGTGATTGCCCCCCTTGTTAAAACATACTATAACTGTGGTTTGTCACACCTGAGTTCAATTTCCTTAGCCACAC
>VUQK01021464.1:3271-20659 GCA_015106715.1 Bujurquina vittata | reverse complement strand
GCTCTCCTTTCATTCATTATTTACACTCCAAAGCATTGCTATTCAGAGTTGGGAGCAGGAAACAGAATTACGTGCCTCTCTGCAGCTTCTCTCCTCCTGTCATTTGACCAAAACCTTATCCACATAGAGACTGTGTCTCCCACCAGACCACCAAAAACAAAATCTAAACCAGCAAAAAACTATTTAAGTTTACAAATTCACAATTGATCAACATATTGATTTATTCTGACTTGCAGAGACCTGGTTGCAGCAGGACGATTATGTTAGTTTAAAGGAATCTTTAAAGCACATGCCGAGGTGGAGGAATGGCAGCAATCTTTTACTCTAGTTTATCAGCCAACCAAAGACCCAGATAGAGTTTTAATTCATTTGAAAGCCTGACTCTTGGCCTTGTAGATGCTAACTGGAAAAATAAACAAAACAAACAAAATGTTATTGTTGGAGTTCTTTCTAAAGTAGTAGGGTTTTTACCTTACAATGTAAAGTGCCTCAAGGGCACTGCTCGGTTGTATTGGTGTTGTATAAATAAAATTGAACTGAAAATTGAGTTGAACTGATTTGAGGGTGAGTTAAAACTGTTTCCCCAAGTTCGCCTTCTTTGAATCACCCTGCCTTGATACAGACTGCCCTCCACAATCACATGCTTGAGTTCCTACATGGCAAATCTCCATAGTGAGGCCTCGGTGTGTAGGAATGGGAAAAATGGTTGGTTGCGTGTGGAATCAGCACCAGAGCAGAGGCGTGTGATATCATGTTTAGACAGGGGGGATTCAACTGTGGGAATTAGCAGGGCCCTTAAGCTCAAATGCAGAAGATGATCCAGTGACTTCATACAACATGGTATGCACACTAACAAAAACATTTTATCGATGATCATCTGTCGGTACACTTTAATTTTTAAGTTGAAGAGCTTACTTTCACATCTGTGGTTGGGAATTTAGGTAACACTCAAAAGGATTTAGATGTTGGTAAACTGATTTATAGATTGATTGGTTTTCATATTTAATGCAGATTTAAACAAACAACCAAACTACTGGAATAAAAATGTTTTTGGTATGGGATTTAAAGGTATTCATTTTATTGCGGAGGCAGTTTCTTAGATTAAACTTTTCCTGCCCTACTTTTTTTATAAGTGGAAATCTTATCGTGAATTAGTCTTATTCTGTTTCTTATAGAAAACGAGACAGCAGCTCTGCTACAAGCCACAAGGCGAGACTGTTACAGATTAGTCAGAACTGTATAATTTCTAAGAGTTGAACTTCGGATACTTTGTGTACAAATTTAGATGTAAACACTTTTGAACTTGACGATGCTTGTCATAGTAACATGTAAAGGCTGGTATTCCGTCTGTGTGTGTTTGAGTGATGAACAGCAGGCTATATGGAGCAGTACTGGAAGTGTAGCAGATGTTTCACCACATTATCTGGTAATACGCTCTGGGTATCAGCAGAGGTCCATTTATGCTCAAGCAGTTATTTTTTTCATTTGAAGCCAAAAACAGACTGAACCCTACTAGACTTAGATTACCATGCAAAAGTGCAATTTATTATTTCTAAAAACTATCTTTCAAAAACGGACAGTTCCAAATGTGTGGAAATTGTGCTAAAACAGCAACATTATTCTTTTTTTTGTAAGAAAAATGTCAGGGGAAACATATGCGGCATGTGGACATGAAGAACTATCTTGTAGCTTTGTTGGTTCTACAAGGAAATTAGTGCTGGCCTTTTTAAAAGAAACAGTGATTATTGCTTCCACCCACCTGAAATCAAAATATAATTGCTTAATTCACCTTCCAAAAAGCAATCAAAAAACAATTTATAAGAGAATAATTAAACAAATATAACAAAATGCAGATATGAATGGATTTAAAGACCCTAAAAGCTCTGTGTGTTAAGGATGCATGTTGCAGAAAACCACAGTGAAGACATAACTCTTTGCAAACAACAATAAAGCAACATTAAAATGCATTTATGCATGGACAAACTATGTCAGCGCATGTGATAAATTCCCAAAGATGAGATGGAAATATGACTTTTTCCTCCTGTAACCTGATAGGGAATCCCTTTTGCACATGAAGGTGCAGGATGCAAGTGAGTAACATCTTGCTGGAATACATAATCTGCAGTGTTAGCTCATTAGCAAAAAGAAACTGCTGTGTTCAGATGGAGGGGCACAGCAGTAGATGGCATGGGCTGATGAAGGTGAAAATTTTGAAGTGATGGAGCAGACAGCAACATTCAGCTGTGCTATTTATTAGTCAATTAATCTAATTACTTAGTGTATAATCAGAGCTCAAATTGCTGATCTTCATATAGCCAAGACGCAGGCATTGCAGTGTGTCAGGAAATTGTAACTTGACTGATGGAGAGCGACAGTAAGCTTTGCATGAGATTTCTCTAAAACTTTAGAGCCTGTAGTGTGCTCGAGCAACCATTTGGTTACATCAGTGTTTGCCTGAGCAATGCGGTGTTTCCTCCTTGCAGCACCCAGTGCCGACCTCTCCATCTTCTTAAAGGCAACAGCTCCTCTTGTAGCGAGGCAACACTAAACTCCAAACTTTCAGCTGTTTTATGTTTCCTTGGCATTTTGCTGAATATCATGCATGTCGTGAAAATATCTGCAAGGTAAAGGAAGGAAAGAAAGTTACTGAACTGCCTCGAAGTGCAACAAAGACACGCCAGGCGTAAAAGGCTTTCTTGTTATAATGCCTGCGCTTGCTCTGGCTAACAGTGGGCAAGACCACTTTAAGAAAACTGTAAATGAAGTTAACAGCATGCGTCTATCCATGAAATATGTGTGCATGTATTCAGTGTCCATTTCTATCTTTTACCAATTGACTCTTTTAAATATAGTGCAAGTATAGTGTTCACACAGAAACCGCTACACCGATGCTAGAAGTTAAAAGCAAGAAGTTTGACGCCACGAACGTCAGTTAATATTATGAATTACCAGCACAATTAAGCAGTTGTTTGATTGCTTTGCTTTTTTGTTATCTGAAGGTCTCTGTCTATTTAAATGGTCCCTGATCAAAAGTTTACAGTTATTTCTTATCATGATGCCTGACTGATGATTCCCCATCAGACTGATGGTTGGTTTTAAGAGGGATTGACCTGTGCCGCATCAATTTGGCAGCTTCACAGAAACAATAATGCAGTCACGTGCCTTCATGACCAGCGGAAAGCCTTGTGTTGTTAAATCCTCTGCCAAAAAGCTTTTCCAATTCTGAATAATATTCAGGGAGATATTGATCAAAATGAAACATGGTTTTTGTTTATAATTTTAGCTCCCTGATTATGATCACAATTAAACTGTTCATAAACTATCTTTCCTACTGAGTAACATCTAAGGTTATTTTTCTACTTTTTCTTCTCTTATCTAAATGTCTCAAGTCAGACAGCAAGGGTCCATTTTCAAGATAATACATCAGCACTTTAAAACTCTCTGACAGGGAAAGCCAATAAAACACTCCTGCAGTGGAGATGATAGATATTTTATGGGACTTAATTCACAATAAAATGGTCCTCCCAGCATTACCCTTCTGTGCAGATGATATATGAATGTGGCAACAACTGAATAGAAGATGAAAATTATGATCATAAGCTATTAAATGGTTCTAGTTAGTGGCTAAGTAGTAGTAAAAACATAGTAATAAGAGAGAAAGCATACACATTTAATACATGCAAATGCAAAGCTCATATGCTCATGAATATTAAGACTATAACATAGATGTTATAATAGATTTAAACATTCCATTGAGTTTTTGGATTTTGGAGATTTGACTGTAGCTCAGGAGGTAGAGCAGGTCATCTACTAATCAGAAGGTTGGTGGTTTGATCCCTGACTGCTCCAGTCTGTATGCCAAAGTATCGATAATGGACCCCGAGTTGCTCTCTGGTGCTTTCATTGGAGTGTGAACATGTGTGACTGTTAGATAGAAAGCACTTAGGCATAGAAAAAAAATGTCTGAATGGGTGGATGAGGCATGTTGCATAAAGCGCTTTGAGTGCTCAAGTAGAAAAGCGTTATATAAGAACCAGTCCAATTACCATTTCATGTTACCAACATGAATTAGGGATGATTGAATCGGTTGTTGTCTGTGAAATGATACCATGATACTGCCCAACTTTGATATTGCTATTATGCTGTGGTATCACAACTAAGGCCAATCTAGTTTATCACCTACAGCTTAAATATAAAAATAAATAAATAATCCATTTGCATTTCAACATGTATTCAATCACAATCTATTGTTACCACACAACACATCACTCACCTAAAATGTGACGCCAGCTCGAGCGTCCAGTTGCAGATCTGTAATGTTGCTACTAGGCAACCGTTGCTCCTATTCTCTCTTTTCAGTGTGACATGACAATGACCAATAAGAGTGAAAAAAATGTGTTCATTTGGGAACATTGTCTTAGATTCTGGGATAATGTACCATATATATATTGTACAGTGCTTTGTAAAGGACATTTTCAGTAATTGCACTATAAACTAATTGTTGTCTTTGATTCACTGCTGTTGAAGTTTCCTGTATATATGGCCAACTTGTTGTTGAAGAACATATTTTTGATTAAGAGTTTGTCTGTGTCCTTCTGTAATATTGCTGAATGGCCAGTGGAAATTATAGGGTTAGTAGATGCCTGCCGAGTTTGGCAACAATTTGGATTTATGTAACTATACAGCACATGCAAACAAATTTATAATTCTGTAAAAATGAGAGCCTTGGTAGAGGCAATGCTACGGCATGGGCATGTACAGTAGAAATTCACATCCAAAACCAGTCTATTTATTTAATATTTAAGCGTTTTCTGTGGGATCTTATGCCACTTAGCCCCAATAGACTATTCAGAAATGTGAGAAAGTCCATATTTACAGTATTTCTTTATAATTTGCAGAGAGAAGGGCCGGGACGCTGCTTCACAATGCAAGTGACTATTGACCAAAAACAACCCAAGAGTTTCTCAAAGCAAATAAAATGGGAAATTCTCCACTGGCCAAAATCGGTCGATATTCTTCAGTCACCTGATTTTAAAACAATAGAGTATGTTTTTCAGTTAATGGACACAAAGCAGAAAGAAACAAGCAGCGACTGAAGTTGGCTGCAGCAAAGACCTACCACAGCATCTCAAGGGGGGAATGAAGTCTAGACTTCAGGCAGTCACTGACCACAAAGGATTTAAAAACAAGCCTTATATTTAGAATTCTATTAGTTTGTCCAACAGGAATCACTGCAATTCCTAAACTGTATAAAATGGCTGTAATTCTTGAACAGTTAATGCAATACTGTTGTTAAACTCCTCAAATTAAAGCTGAAAGTTTTAATGTCAGTTGCATCTTGATTGTTTGTGGTTGTTTACAGAAACAAAATTGGAAAAAAATGTTCTACTGTCCACATACTTATGGACCTAATTATAATTTGGGTGACTTTGTGTTTCACATTTAGGGTGATAGATAAATTCACCTTGTCTCTGCACCTTTCCAAGTTTCCTCTAAGGGGAAGCTGGCCTGGATATCCTTCCCTGTCCATGTACTATTTAGCTGTGGAACGTCTCTCTGGAGAAAAGTGATTAAAAAGAATTGACTGGCCTCTTAGTTCCCAAGCTGAAACCCTGTGTAACCCTGTGCTAATTATAGCTTATAGGGACTTCTTTAATATCAGTTTCATTTAATATTTACATCACTGCTTTAAGAGAGTCAGCTAAGGTGTAAACGCTGGCAGGAGCAGGCGCAAGCTCACATGGATTGTAGATCTGGCAGCACAAGCTTCTACTGTATGTGCTAGTTGCCCCATCTCTACAATCTGGAGCCTTAAATCAGCCGGTGATATTCTCTTGCTAGTTGTGGCGTGAATTTCTGAAGAAGAAGAAATTCTGTTTTTCTCTGCATGACTAGGTACAGTAGCTGCTTTGTGTTCCTTTCAGTTACTTGAGTATTTATCCAAAATTACCACAGAAACATTAACATATAGAGCTCAATATGCACACATTTTTTTCTCTTGTTTGCATATTGCATTTTTTTTTATTAGAACAAGATTTGTAATATAATGGAACGGCACTCTTGCTATGTGTTAAAAATGTTGGAACTTTGTAATTGATTGACTTAAAAAGCACTCAATGAGTTTTAGTACAAACTCATAAATTCTTTCAGAGTTAAACAGCCCAGAAACGTCTGCTTTAATGCTAAGTTAAATACCTGTTATCTGCAATAAATATTCTTTTTTTCCCTTATTTTAAATCTACTTATATAAGTTAAGGAGGAGGTTGTGCATATTTCCTATTATGTAATGTCTAGACAATGGACAATGGTGATGCCACCAAAAAAGGGACATACACACTCCAGTCCAGCTATCTGTAAGATAACAGATAATAAATTATGCTGCGTTGTTACAAATGTATCAGGAATTCTTTGTATTAGGAAAACTCCAATATATCATAAAAACAATCTGAAGTATATGATTGTCATATAAATGTCAGTTATAAGATGAGCCTGCCTGTAAATAAACATTGTTTCTTTATATATACATGTAAATATACTATCGAGATAAATATACTTGGCACTTTTAACTGTTACATTAATTTCTGAAAATTTGATTTCTTTTCTTTTTCTGGATGGTGAGCACTCTTGTCCTTAAGCAAAGGTTCTGGGTTTGAATCCAGCTTTCCGCTGGCTTTCTCTGTGGAGTTTGCATGTTTTTGAGTTGGTTTTTTTTGCGGATACTCCAGCTCCCTCCCACAGTCCCAGGGCATGCAGTTACTGGTGTTAGGTTAATTGGTGATTCTAAATTGGCTGCAGATGTGTGTGAATGGTTGTCTGTCTCTCTCTGTGTTAGCCCTGTGACAAACTGATGACCTATCCAGGGGGTACCCTGCCTCTCGCCCCATGGCAGCTGGGATAGGCTCCAACCACCCCCATGACCCTGAAAAGGACAAGTGGAAGAAGATGGATGGAGATTTTTTTTCTGCCACGCATTGCTTTATAAAGGAATTCATTATATGCCTTTACTCAAAAATAGGTTCCTAGCAGCAGATGTCAAAACACCAAGTGTATTTATCTTTTTGTCAAATAAATAAAGAGTTTCTGCATAATTCTTTATATGCACAATGACTTTTCAAATAAAATCTTGCCCGAGTGTATTTACAAATGTGCCTCAGAGGATTAAAAAGAAACAACAAAGTAAAATAAATAAAACAAAAACTATAAATTCAAAGAAATGTGAGTCCAGCACAGGAGGGCAGAGAACTGAAGCCAACTTTCTATCTGCTCTGGGTTTAACTCGGGCCCATTTTATTCACATGCATGCCCACCTACACAGACACACATACAGACATATGCCTGATAAAACAAACACACATGCACATGCACCATTTAAAGCAATTTAAAGACAAGGGCATCCTGTCAGAAGCAGATCCACATGAAGTCCTGTGCCAGAGCCCTGAAGCCATGAGATAGCTTGTGCCTAGAATTTGCTTGAATACATTAACCAGTTTATTTGGTGCAAGTAAATGTGAAGCACAAGTCTTAAATTAGTCTAAGTTATGCATTTGTGCAATAATTTCTGGTGCTATATCATAAGCTAATTAAGAACACAGTAAGCATGCTAATTCTGCAGAGGGCTGAGCTTAGCCCACTGTGCTTTTGCAGTGCAGTGTGTTTGGACTTTGTGTACCATATAGCCTAGTTGGGTGTTTTATGCAAGATTGTATCATGCGTTTGACATGTCAATCAAAACCTTTAAAACCCTTGAATTTCACTGACTCTGGTGTCCTTCCCCATTCTGGGATGTAACAGATTCAAAAAAGGATTGTCGGGACGTGCAAATACGCTCATGCACATGTGATAAATATTGACATACCGCATCATTTTCTACCCCCTCTGTTCAACCTTGGTTCAACCGTCATGCTTTTAAAAAACAGCTAGCATGCTTTGCAATCAGTGTCTCCCCACTGACATTGGTTTGCTGACTCATAACATCTATGACTTTGGAAAGGATAAGTACTTGTTACATCTGTCACAGCGTAAAGTGCAACATGAACCAGAAGGGATGAGGAGAGAATTCTGGAGCTACAGAATAGACAAACCTCACACACTGCTGACTGGGACAGAAAAGATGAGTGCAACAGCTGTAATAAGATCATCCATTGCCCTTGACTGACAAGAGTACGACTTGTCAGATACTGTACACAACACAGCGTAAGAGTTAAGCTGGGGCTTTTGTTTTGCAACATTATCAAAATAGATTTTGCATAGATCACAGTTTTAAAGTGGCAATCTCAGAGATGTAGAGATATTGCAGGCTTGAGATATTACAGGTCTCTTACACACGAACACACAAAACACAAAGTTGGGCAGTAATGGACCTTTTCCATCATTTTATAAGCGCATACAATGCTGAGCACTGTATGCGTAGGGCAAGCAGAAAGTGACCTTTCTGAGAAGTTGGGGATGTGTAACCTGCCAACTGCAGCTCTTCAGCAACTCACGGTGGCTTCCTAACCTTAATTCCATTATTCCCTGCAGTACTCCAAACAGACCGACCGCTGTAAAAGATCACACCAACTCTCAGCAGATATACTTCAAAGTGTCACTGGTGCCACAGAAAAACATACTGATGGTAATAGAGAAAGTATTTTCTGTGACTCTGTTGCACCTTTGCAAGATTTAAACAACAGATCATAAGAATTACAGTCTTGAGCTGACACACTTTTCTTTATTTTTTCCTTGCAAGGAACCATTGGTCTTGAACAATAGTTCCCCAGGCCCTCTGAAAGCCTTTTCAAAGTTCTTTGCACCATCAAGGAGATTCCAAAAGTGCCATTAACTCAAAACTTGGCATGGAGTGCAGTGTGTCCTTAAAAATTTGCGGAAACTGGAAAAGCTGAGGATAAAAGAAGTGACAGGCCTAAAAAAAATATCTACAGCAGATAGCAGAACAATATCTGAAAGTCATGTAGAAAGTAGGACCTGACACGGGTCCAGTAAAAATACCCAGTAGAGGCTCTGTCTTGGTTTGGGGCTGCATTTCAGCCAGTGGTTTTGGGAATCTTGTCAAAACTGATGGAATTATGAACTCAGAAGTGTACCATCAGATTTTGATCCACCATGCTTGGAGCTGTTAAAGAATAAAAGTGGTCATACCAAATAGAGACTTTCAAGCTCGTAAGACTTGTGCAAACTCAGTTTTTGCCTTATATGCTGTTTGTCCATGTATGTCAAGACTTTCTACAATACTGTATTTACCAAATGTAATTGATTTTAAATATATATATTTTTAAATATATTTTTGGCAAAGCTTTAAAAAAATCCTGTAGATTTATGTGTTATTGATATTCAAGCTTAAAACAAACATGTCAAATATCTGGTGTTGACCTTTGTGGGTGTTTGTGTTCTACTTGTTTGTGCTGACATGACAGGAGGACAGTGGAGGAGCAGAAAGAGTGCAGACTGAAAAAGACAACAGAGCTTTATTAAAACACAATTAGAATGTAATACATTACTGCACCACAATTTTGCTTTTAACTGGTTTTATTATGCATCTGTGGATTAAGCTATGGCTGGAGCCATTATGTCTGGGTTGTCTCAATGTTCCATTCTCAGGGCTGTGGCATGTCAGGAGAGCCTGTGTTTGAATGTGATTGGTGTTCTAACCCTCTGTGTTGATATCATAAAACCCAATTTCCAGTGGTTAAAGTCAGATTTGGCAGGTGGGAAAGCCCTAAGATCCAGCACCGAAGAGCTTGTTATCTTTGTGGACATGCTAATCAGCGGGTCTGTGCGTCTGATGTGCCCATGAGGTTTCCTTCTCTTTATAGGCTGAGCCAACTGCATTTCCCCCATACAAACACGTGTTAAATGGACTAATGTCACGCCTGCTATCCAGCCCCTAGCCATAGCATAAAAGTGGAACCTTTCATGGACATTAAAGAGTGTCATTACTACACTTGACCTAACCTAACAGTCAACATGAATGCTGCAGCCTGCCCAGCAGCAACAGGCCATGACTGGAATCCACTCCAGGAAATCGTGTGGATGTCACGCTTTGCTTGTCCAAGGTGTGAAATGGAGCTGCAGGCTGAAGTTGCAGTAACTTGCAGTAACACCAGGGTGTGATATTTTATTTAAAGCATTTTATGTAAATTTGGCCTCCATCATTTTAATAGCTGACAACAAAAAGGTGGGAGAAAGTTGTTTGCTGGAAATTAAATATTGCACCCTGCTGGTACAACAAGTGACTGCAACTTCCTTCAAATTCAGAATGCATAAATTTCACACCTACGAGAGGCAAAGTGTGAAATGCACATAGATAGATGGCTCTGTTACATGCTTTGCTGTGACATTGGGTTGAACTCAATCAAGATAATAACGAGGGCTGAAAAAAAAAAACACGTGAAACTATCCTTAAAAAAACCCAATCAACCAACCAACCGGAAAGAGGGATCAAGAATAAACTCACCCAGACAAAACAGAGACAGCCACACACGGGAAACCCAAGAGGTTCAAAAACTCTGAGGAAGAAGTCATATTCTTCTTTTGGCTGCTCTCTTTAGAGGGTCGCCACAGCAGATCACCTGCCTCCATCTCACTCCATCTCTAAGCATGCTCTCAACCCACTGCATGTCCTTCTTCATCCGTGAATCTTCTCTTCTCTGTGGTCTTCCTCTTTTCCTCCTGCCTGGCTGCATCATCTTCACCATCCTTTTCCCCTGACATATCCACTATCCTTCCAAAGAAGTCTACAGTCCTGTCACGTTTGTCACACCAATCACATTGTTTACAAAGTCACAGGTCAAGTAACTCTGATATGTCACCTGCCCATCTGGCCATTCATTTGCCACTCTAATGTGACTGCAGAGCAAAATGAGCAGTTCCTCTTCATGCAGCGCAGTGGTTCCCCCTTAATTTCTGACCTTGCAGATTATGTACTCTGTGCACACCCTTTGCTTGGAATGTTTATCATGAAATCTGGATTTAAACAGACACGCTTCACCAATACCATTTCCTGCAGAGCACTGCTCGACATTGCACACAGGCAAGCTAGTTGCTTTTCTAACTAGCTAATTATTGGATCTGTCAATCACTCATCACGGAATTTCTTTTTGGATTCAGCACACTCACAAATGACATGCAACAAAGTGTCTTCCTGTTACCGTGAGTGCCAGCAAAACCTTCTCCTGATTGATATGTATGGTTCTTAAGAAACTTGAAAATAATCTTTTATTTGCATGTACTATGTCTTTCAAAATACCAAAGTATTTTGGAGACACACACACACACACACACACACGCAAACTTTCTCCAGTCTTGTATTTTGTGTTTTCACACTAACAAACTAACAGCTCACATTAGCATCTTCATGAAACATTTTGATGTTATTTTCCCACCAGATCCCTTCCTGTGCAGCATGCACCAAACAGCTTATATCACAGCCAATGGACTTTGTTGTGTAGGTGTCAGCTTTTCACTGTCAACACACAGTGGGATAATTGGCAATCGTCGGTGTAAACATCCATGCCATCTTAAGTCAAACAATGTGTATATGTGTGTGAGAGTGTGTTTCTAGCCTTTTGGTCGTGTTAATATCTGCAGCATTTTGCATTGCTGTGGTGTATCTGCCATTCAAATAACAAACGAAGGATGTAAATGTTATGATGAAACAGGTGTGAAGCCTAATACAGGTTTTGCAGTAATACTCTGAAGCATCTTCAGCGAACAGACGGCTCTGAGCTTAAAAGCCTGTTTTTTATCCACCCCACAGCTGAGGAAGAGCCTTCCTTTAGTACAGCTTATAAAAATATGTACACGTGGTTTTCAGGAGTGCTCATTAAAGTTATGAATATTTTCTTCTCAGGAAGTGTCAACGTAATTGCAGCCTTTTGTGCTCAATAGTTTAATGATTAAGTTGTGCGCTTTTAGCTCCCACTAAAGTTGGCTTTAAATGCTGTTAGCATGCATTTTTTAATAGATGTGAGTAATTATTTAGCAGGAGCAATCAGCACCAGTGTGCTCCCAAAGGCTCAGAATTGCGGGCAGAACCCCAAGATACCGCCATACCCCATTATTTCATTCACAGTGGAGTTTGAATGTTGGCAGCTTGTATCACTGGGCGCTGTGTTCAAACATTGCACAGTAAGTGAAGCCTTTCACTGGCTGAAAGCTGATGGCTGATAGCTTGTGTTTGGCCTCAGTTCTGCTTGCATATGAACACAGATGTGAGCCTTAGGCTGTTGTTTGAAATCAGTGGGAGGAACGAATCAAACTTGTGTAGGATTACTTGTAATTGGATACTTTTAAATTGTTGATTAAATCACCTCTTTTTTTTTTTCCTTAGGTGGTATTATTTTACACTTCCTGCTTCTTTCGTGACTTAGGGTTATATATATTTATATATATATATATATATGACAACGATGTGCAATGAAGCCACTTCTCTTGGTCCACTGAGAGACGACTTTAGCTTTAAAAAAACGTTCTGATGGGACTTTCCAAAAGACTATTGTTGTATACAGTAGTTGAAGCTACAAATGTGGGAGGAAACCGGAGGACCCGGAGGAAGCTCACATACTGTAGCACAGTTGCGCGGTGGTTAGCACTACAGTTAGCACTGCTGCCTCACAGTTAGAATAACATCTGAAAGGCCTGGGTTTGATTCCACCTTGGCCTGGGCCTCTTTGTGTGTGTGTGTGGGTTTCCTCCCACATGTTCAAAGACATGGGGTTAATGTCCAAAATAAATAAACAATAATGGTGTTATCATTATTGTCTAGTGTGCTGTTTACATTTATTTTTTTATTTTTCAAATAAGTTAAACAATCAGTTTCCTGAAATACTTGAAATCTGAATAACTATAATAGCACTTTGCCCAATCTGTTGGTTTAATAACAATTTAATAAAAAAATATTTCAAAAGTAAATAAACATGTTTGTTGTTAAGCATATACGTCTATTCATTCAAAATTTTAGTAGCAAAGGGATTTTTTAATTGAAAGTGTTTAGTTTGTTGATAATTTGTTTGAGATCAATTGGTGATTAATTAAGATCAATTAATTACAGACACTGTAATGAACTCCATTAAAATTTTTAACTGAGTCCCGGCCCTAATATATATACAGTATATATACTGTATATGAAGCTGGTCTTCAAGGGGTCAATTCTAGCCTCTGCTCTTCTGTAACATGGCTAATGGATGCTGCTGGTGGCCTTGGAGCTTTTCTCTTGTGTTTCATACCTAGTGTCTATTTGTACTGCAAATGAAGAAACATGAAGGTAAGAAAGATGAGCTGAAGACAAGATGAGAAAATCACTTTGTGCGTCAGGGGAAATAAATGCACAAACTGGTGCGTAGTCCTTAGAAGTGGACACTACCTATTGTAACTGTGTTTATTTAGTATTTCCAATACATGTTATCCATATTTTATGTATGTATTTAGATTTCACGTTTAATCTACTTATCCTTTTATTTCTGTGCAAAGATAAACCTGGTAAACCAACCATGCTTATGAATCCAGAGTAGTTTTACCACTTGTTCAGGTGCTTGTCACAGTGCTGACTGGCTAAGCAAACTCAGTGGTGTAGGTAGGCAGGTAGGAAAGGAACATCTGAGGAGGGATCCTAAGTTGCTCCCAGGCCAGATGGGCTATATAATCCCTTCAATGTGTTCTGGCTCTGCCCTCTTAGTCAGACGTGCTTGGAATACCCCGACATGAAAGCATCCAGAAGTCATCTTAATCAGAAGCCGAAAACCTCCTCAGCTGTCTGGAAAAATGGCAGCAGTTCCACTTACACACACTCCTTTTCTGATGGGCAGTTTTATTTAAAAATTTTTTTTTTTGGTATCTACCCTGTAGGCAACGGCTACAAGAGAGAATGATAAAGCAGTACAATGTTTATGAAAAGCATTTTCCCTCTAAGCCTACATTTTGAGGATATTTTCTAAATATATAAATAAATGTGTTCATGGTTGACCTCATATTGGATTATTAAAATTTAGGCGTTTGTTATAAATGATCAATATTTGTATTTGCTGGACAATTATACCGCAAATACGTCCTCGAGTGTCGGGAATACCTCAGTCACTATGGAAAATGTCTTTCTGTCCCCACCATTTCACAAAGTGTGTTTAATTGAGCCAGTCAACTGCAGAGCAAATAGCCTCTCAGTGGATGCAAATGAACCTTTGATGGTGCTAGTTGATACTCAGAGTTATGCCACAGAAAATCTGCAGCTGGTTCGGGTTGACTTTCTGTGCCAAAAAACACACAAATGGCGGACCTGCCAATGAGAACACAGCCAACCTGGGACTGTTAGTACCAGTGCTCCCTGTTCTCAGAAACAAAATTATACACTTTGGGGAGCTTGGTGGATTGCGTCTTTAACAATTTTTCTCTTTGGAAACAAATTTAATGAGCTTCTGAGCAGGGGTAAAAACTGTCTTTAAAACATTGGTAGAATTGTCAAAAAATTGATAGCAAGCACAGGTTAAACAAATGACAGACTTTCAGTGATACTCTGGACTGTGCCTCTCGGTGGCACTTTTACAGAAAGGCAAGCAGAGGCAAAGAAAAATATTAAAATATTAATGAAACATCAAGGTGGTGTAATAGAAAAAATGCTGGTTAAATTTAGTACAGTCAGTGAACCAAGTAATTTCTCATAGATGCTAATCTAAAAAATGCTGGTAGAGTCTGCACTTTTCCAACTTGCCTGTTTAATTAAATCAGATATTGCAGGAGTTCCCTCTCCATCGTCAAAACTTTCTTTACTAATGCGCTAAAGTAGTTTCTTCACACCACACACTAACTCATCTGCATCACACATGTTGGCCAAGGTGGTTACTAAGAGAAAGTGTATCTGTTAAGATGATAATTCACAGAGTAAACTCATCAATTACTTCATTACTTGCTAATTATACCACAGTTTTCAAACATTTCTGCACAAATGAAAAACAGAAACAACAGCAGCTTGTCTATCATGCTGATCTTTCCTCCAGAGGTTTACACACAATGTGCATGATCAAAGATTGTGTATACACCTTACCCAATTTCAGTCTTTCTTAATGGACAAGCACATGACAAAGAAATTTACAAAACCCTTCCACAGGGGTTTAGAGTCAAGCTAGCTTCTAGGAACAGTAGCCAACTACAACCACAAGTTAGCAGAAATTAACGGGATGGATGCAGGATGTGCTTTCTGGGGCAGCACTGTTTGAGTTACAAGGAAAGTCACCACTTTTACTTTGGCAGGTTTTAATTGATGAGAAAGCACTGCTTGCCTTGCTTGCCCTGACAGAACACATTAAGAATTACTGATATTTTAAATAATGAATGAAAACCAGAAATTATGGCACCTCCTACTGTGAAGTATACCAGAGAGCTTAAATATGTCAACTGTTGTTGAGGTAGTTTAAAAAAGAAACATGGAGAGCTTCTCCTTGTAGGGGGGAGGGTAATCAATTCTATGAAATATTTCCATGATATTCCATCACATTTACCTACTGTTTTGCATTTGTACTTCCACAGAACTGTATTTAGACTGTGGCTGTAAAGCCACTGTAGTATAAGTTCGTAAACTGTTGTCACCATTCTTGTGTCTTTGAATGTTTTGCTTGTCACACTTGCCTCCATGTTGGTCCACCAGACTCCCGCTCTGTCTACAGGTAAAGTGCCAGCGCTTACACCAAAGTTTTTTATGAAGTATGTGTAATGATGACTCAGTACCAGATTGTTTAATTAGCAAGTTAATGTAACACTTCTGTAATTAGCATTTTTGCTTGTTTTCATCCTGTTGTTAATTACAGACAAAACACCATCTTCTCTAAGGACTTCTAATCTGCTGTTCTTTAATTTGAGGTTTGCATATAAGCAATAAATAAGATGATACCTTAATTACTCATAATGCATTTATTATTTAACACATGGTGTTATAGCATTGGCATGCAAACCATGGTATTGCTTAACTGAACATGAAATATGTTTTCTCATTTAGTTGATGATTTTTGCAAACCATTAATCTAATTGGGCATTTCCATTAGCAGCGCTGGAGGCAATTTGCTTCAAATGAAGGAATGTGACTGTCTGAATTCTACAATGACATGAGAATAAATGGATTTGATATCAATATATCACAGCAAATGAATCAAACATGATTTTGATCTCAGCATGTCATAGCACTCTATTAACAGGATGTATCCATGTAATATAATTCAGTATATTTGGTATGTTCCATTTTGTAGTTCATAATAACAGTGAAACTACTGTATTACTGTGTACTGTAATAATACTGTTTATTAATACTGGGGCAGGTTAATATTTACATGATATCAGTATTTCCAGACTGCTTTTACTATGATGTGCCTTATCTTAGGGAAAATGGGACTGATATTTCATAAATACTTCAATTAAATTTGCATGAATTTGCAGGCTGTTGGTAGTATTCACAGTAACAACTTTTATTCAAGCTGTTTTAAATTTTAATTCAAAATGAACTGCTAGAAACTGTTATCTGAAAGGTAAGGTGATCATGTGTGACTGTGTATTTGTACTTATGTCTGTGTATATATTAATTTGCCCCCTTGCAGTTTTTACATCTTGCATAACCTCCTGAAATTGAAAAGTTAATAAAGAAAAAATACATTTGGCTAATTTTAGCCACAGCTCAGAACCAACCAGAAGAGATCCAAAACTCCAAGAATGCTCTGTTTTGATGGGAATTCTTACTTCTTTCTCTTGACTAAAACAGATTAGTTACTCCATCAACAAAAGTTTCAAGTGAGCTCATTACATCGTTTGAGACTAGTGTGAAAATTCTCCAGTTTGCCAAATAAAAGCTTCCTGTTCTCCCTCTAAAATCCCCCTGGTCTGTGGCCCTTGTCTGATTTTTATCCAAAACCCAAGACAACATAACACCAAGAATAACAACAGCAGCAACAACAACAAAGTCTAGCAGCCATTTATGTACAATTCCCAGGTTATGAATAATATTTGAAAGTCTGCTTGGGTCAGTTTGCAGTGTGGCCATGTTGTTTTGCTGACACAAGTCCTCATTAAAACCACTTGCTGATTTTTCCCTCCCTCTCGTGTCTTCTCTTCCTCACCCGGTTTTTCTTTGTGCTGTTGGTTCGACATCAAAGGGATCAATCTGCATAGAGCGAGGAGGGAGTACTGTGAGCCAACCTTGTTTAGCTAGTCAGTGTTCTGGTAGTGCTTATTGGCTGCTGCCAGATGAAAGAAGGACTGCTCCACTAGCCAAACCTCATAAGTGCCTGGCATGATGAAAGCTAATTTCCTCAGTGAAAGTGAATATCGTCACAACTATCTGAAGGAATGCACATAATAATTACAGAATGAATGTGAAAATATATAAATTTCAGTCACTACTTGTTATCACTGTGCAAT
>VUQK01021462.1:22494-38381 GCA_015106715.1 Bujurquina vittata | reverse complement strand
TGTTAATTTCCCCCCATCCATCCATTCCCTGGAGGGAATGGATGGATGGGGGGAAATTAACAGGTCATCCCGGCCTGCAGTTTAAATAATCTAGTTATTGATTTTGTGTCGTTTGGCTTCAGAGAGCACAGCCTTTAGTCACGTCCTGCTGCCTGCACAGCCGCTTCGCTTGTCTGTCTGCTGCAACTGTTGTAACACACAGACACACAAAAGCTGTGGTTCTAGTCTAACACTGTGTGTGTGTGTGTGTGTGTGTGTGTGTGTGTGTGTGTGTGTGTGTGTGTGTCCACACAGGGGTCCGATCTGGGACGGCTGGAAGGGCTAAACCTTTGGATTGGTTGGACTCCACCCACATCAGCCTGAAGGAGGAGGGCGTGGTCGTCAATACTGTATCTCCGCTTGACCACCACACCCCCACCTCAACTGTCAGCCAATCAGCTTCTTTAGTCTCTGTGACATCACCAGGTCCTCACACCCTGCTGCTCAGGGAGACACTGGGACAAAACACTCGACGCACCCCTCCATTGGTTGCTCCTCCTTCCTCCTCTTCCTCCTTTGAGGAGGAGGGGAGCGCCTTGCAGAGGAGCAAGGAAGAGGAGGAAGGAGAGGATGAGGAGGATGATGGGGAAGAGGAGGAGTCAGAGAGGTAGACGAGGAAGCTGTGATTGTAAAATAGAAGCAGGATTGTTTCGACATTCAGGTGCGTTTCACACGTCTAACAAAATCTGAATGACGCCGAAAATCGATGTGATCAAAATCAGTCTGAACTTAAATTCTCTTCTTATCAAATCACGTCTGTTTCCAAATAGACTCGTCTTTTCTTCTCGCCTCTGACAGAAAACATGTCGCTTCAGGTATTTTTGCAAAGTTTCTGTTTTCTCGATCTCGAGCGCAGCGCTCTTTATTTTTCGTTTCATTTTTTCCAAATACTTCAGCGCTGCGTTACACATCAGTTTGTTCCCGAAACGGGACGACTTTTCTTCCACTGCTGTTTTTCTTTTTTGAGTCCGTTAAAGACAGAAAAAACTTCTCAGATGGATTTTTGTCTGATTTTGGCTCCACAGCAGCACAAAGCTTCTGTGATGAAATACAACCTTCTGACTTTATTTTGATGCATTTTCTTGCTGTTACATTATATCAAAAAAAAAAGTATTAGATTGGTTTTGATAACAAGAAAAAGGTCACATTTCATTTTGCGGGCGAGAAAAACTTTCCTTATTAATAAAAACAGACAGAATAAATTGGTTTTGATACGAGGAAACGAGGTCATAAATGTGATCTCATTGCAAGAAAGTTTTGTCTTTTTTATGGTATTACAGGTTTTTACAAAACATTAACCAGTAATGTCGTAAATACTGAAAGCAAGTGAGAACTTTAGCAGTAAAACGAGAAACTTTGTTTCTACAATAATTAATAAAGAAGCTACTTTCAGCTGCTCTCAAATCATGAAGGTGGTGCCGCAGCCCCCGTGCTGCAGCGCCGCAGCGCCCCCTGCTGCAGCGCCGCAGCGCCCCCTGCTGCAGCGCCGCAGCGCCCCCTACTGCAGCGTGGCCGGCAGCCTGATTTGGCAGTTTTTACGCCCCTCCTGATGCAGCGCACCTGTTTTAAATGAGAAAAGGTGTGTCATCATATTTTTGAAGCGAGGGGAAACGTTCCTACTGCAAATTTAATATTTTTATGATATCCTGTGTATCATAAAATCTTTTTTATGTTCATGTGACATATTTTCACATCCTTACGACATATTTTCTTATCACATGATTTCAGCAGTAAAAGTAAAAAAAATTAATGATGGAAGGAAACGAGAATTAATTCATGACTTTTTCTTTTTTGGAACTCATCCAAAATATAGTTTTACGAGTTCTGATTTCTTGAAAGAAGATTAATAAATGCATTATTGGAAAAAAAACAATACATACTGTTGGTGAAAAATGTAATGCTATAACAAACAAAAAGGTTCTTTTTGACATATTTGTCTGTTTTTTTCTTTCTAAAACATAATAAATAATCTCAATAATGAGAAAATGCAAGCTATTTTTTCTTATATTATTCTAAAAATTGGAGTTATGAGGGGTGTAGAGGGGTGCTAAATGTGTTTGGGAATAACAGTCTTAGAGAAATCTACAAGTACATTTGATTTTCTAAAATAATAATTAATATTAAAAGACTGTATGTAAAAGATGGATGTTGCACCCATGACCTCATGCATTGGTTATGAATCCTCAGTGTTTTAGCAGTTAGCAAACTACATCCATAAATTGTACAGGTGGATCACACAGACATACGCACCTGCTAATCAGTGCTAATTAACAGGCTGATAAACAACTAGAATTTCAGTAAACGGCCGCGCCTCTCAGTGAGTGCGCAAGGCCTCAGATCATTGTCTCATGATGAGTGTTCTGGAACCTTCATTTCCCAGACGGGACCTTCCCCAGGGGATCAATAAAGTTTAATTCAATTCAATTCAATTAAAAATAAATAAAGGATGAGAGGACAAATTTCTCAGACAGTCTGCCCCTCTCAGATAGTCTTATTAGCTTATTTTTTAGATAACTGCATAAACACTGCAGAGATCCGGCAGACTCCTGTTGGCTGTCACACATGAGCCAGACGATCGTCACCAAAATCATATCAAAATCCTTTGAAAGCAAATGGAAATGTTCTCATTGTAGTAAGAAATTCACAAGTTTCCATTATAAACATGATGGCAAGAAAAAATATCAAACATAAAAATGAGAAGTTTTTTTTTTTGTCAGAGTTTATTATGAGGAAGTAGGTTCATTTCCAAATTCTGATGAAAATGAGTCAGTGTTGCATCTTCCTCCTCTGCCCTCCTCCTCCTCCTCCTCCTCCTCAGCTGACCTCCCGGTGACCTCATCTGTTCATATTTAGTCTGTCTAACCATCTCTGAGGACTTTAGAGGACCTGCGCTCTCCTTTCATCTTCTTACTAAACGCAGACCGAGGTGGATGCCACAAACACGCCGAGCACTCTGACATCACTGCTGATGTAAATGATGACAGAGCTACAGTTGTACTAACCTGGTGACTGACTACAGGTCCCATGATGCAATGCAGCCACCCTGAAGAGCATGTCAGAGGAAATGTCTAAGAGAACAAACGGGGGGGGGGGTGTCTCTTAATGTCTCTTGAGCCAATGAAAAGAGGGCTAGGCGATGATGTCACCAGGTCTAGAAACAAAGAGTATGATTCCAAGTTTACAGAGATCTGGTTCAGTGTTCTTACTTTTTAACGCTTCATCGTCCAATCACCTTGTTCCCAAACATCTTCCTTTGTTTTGTCCCTTCAGCTGATTTTTTTTTTTAAATATTTTTTTTCACCGAAATCAAACCACAGAACGTATAAAATGTAAATTATAACTGTAGAAAAACAACTGGATTCACACAGGAAGTCAAAGAACGAGTTTACACATGTGAATATCAGGAGAGGATCACAGCTGTGCAGGAAATCACTCGGTACATTTCATACACATATCACACCGTCGTGTTTCACACACGTTCAGTAAAAATAATGGACAGGAAGTGACATCAGAGAAATAACAGGTTTCTGTCAGATACTCCAAACAGCAGCTATGTTCCTGTCTTATCTGCATCTGGTCCTGTTTGTGTTTCCTACATTTCCCAGAATGCCTCTCAGGACCTTATAGGAACAGGTATATCAGTCTGCAAGGGTGATGGTACTGAAGGGGATTTGGGGTTTTTTGGATGCTGCAGGGGACCTACTCTGCTTCTCATTATCATTTTATCATTATGAGTGGTGGATGTTCATATTAAACATGACCAAAGTTTCAAACACTGAGGCCAGAATGTACAAGTAATCCCTGAGAGAGAAAAGCCTCTGAACAGTCCGTTTCAGGCCATATTTAAAAAGGCTTCAAATCCTTTTTAAAGATCCAACAAAGAATTGTGAAGAGCAGCGGGTTCACTGGGGAATCCTAACAGTGCTCAGATCACAGGTTTAACGTGGTCGGTGTGCTTTGAAGTGTCTGAATTTCTAAACTCTCTTTTTGAACATGCTTCACACTCTGTTTCTCGCACTTGTTGCATTAATGACATATCAAAGTTACCGTGATAATCATGTTAAATATCGTTGACATCAACAACTCGTCCGCAGCTACAGGCCCGACACTTTCTGCTGCAGCTTCTGGAGGCGACGTCCTTCCTTCCTGTGTGAATGCAGCTGTCGCTCTGCTGTCTGCAGAGGTTTTTTTCTCCTTCCTTTAACCCTGAAGTGTATTTTGCTCTGCGGTGCTATTTGCTGTCTAACAGATATCTAGGAAAAACCTTCTGGTTGTGTTTGAATGTATTCGTAAATGTGTAGGTGTGTCTTCTAAAGACGCACACAAGAACCGGACCGACGTGGTCCAGCAGAGCCTGGACGGACACGCACATACACACCTTCACTCTATCCACCCCTACACACACACACACACACACAGAGAGAGAGAGAGAGAGAAGGACAAACTGCAGAGCACTTTGATTGGAGGATGCAGGGGAGGAATGAGCCAATGGAGGCTTCGTGGCGATGATGATGTAAAGCTGCCGTGAGCAGCCAGTTAATACTGATCTAACACACCTGTACAGTCACCCACTGACCTGTGGATACAGTGATTGGTTTTAGTTTGTGAATAAAGTGTTGAATGCCAAACTGTGCCCTTCCTGTCCAAAGTGTTTTTGTCTGTAGAACTTCTGAAAACTCTTAAAGCAAAAACAGAAATAAAATCACCACAAAGAGACACAAAATAACCACAAAGAGGCCCTTTGATAAATTTGCTAAAATCAACGATATACTACAAAATGTTTGGCCTACAGGAAGTCAATAAAAAACAAAAAGCTATCCGACTGCTTCAGTACTTTAATCTGACATTTTATATTGCAGATTTTTAAATTATGCAGTCCACCCGACGGCTTCAGTAGGAAGGTAAGTAGCAGCCAGGCGCTGCTAATCCAATCCACTCGATTAACTGATCATCAGCATGTGTTAGCGCCGCTATAAAATCACAGGTTTTGGCAGGTCTGACACATTGAGGTGTGTTATCACCAAGTTATAACTGTAACCGTCAGTCTGGGAGGGGTTCTAATGCCATTTCCAAACCATTTCAATTACAGTAGCCACAGTCCATGATTAATTTTTCACCCTTTATTTTACCAGGTAAAATGTTTGAGTGCAAGTTCTCATTTGCAAACATGACCTGATGATTCCACAGTGACAAAGATTATTCGCATGTGGGAAATTCAGGACATGCACGTCCTGAAGTGGAAGTCCCGGCAAATCCACCCAAATCTCAGACCATTCAATCCCAGGAGCTCCACCTCCTGGGATTGAAGCACGGGAAATGTTAAAAATTAGAGGGTTGGTGGGAGGAAGCCTCTTCTAAGTGTGCTAAAGGTGAATCTACAAGCTACTGACTGATGGGGTGTACTTAGTTTTTCACAGGACTGAATGTTTATCAGTGACAAACTCTGAGAGTAGCTTTGAAGTATAATATCACGTAACTCTTTTCTGTACCAATAAAACAGTCCAATATTATAAACTGGTTTTCTAAAATTGGCATTTTGATTTTAACCTTTTTTCTTCAGCAGCTCCTGATGACAGCGCTGGCTTTGCTGAGGAGCCGTGTCTCACCGGTGATGATGTAAAGTGATTTGAAAGATGAACTAAAAGCAGTCACCAATCAGCAGTGTCAGGCTTTTATTGGTTACAACGCAGAACCACTCACTCAAAATAATAAAAAAAAGAAAAATCCCACACATCGATATACTTACAGTCTGAATGCAGCACATATTCTGTTTAGATTTTTTTTTTTCCCATCAACACGCCCAGATGTACCATCCAGCAGGCAGAAAGGGTCCCATTGGAGCTTCGTGTCCAATATTCACTCTCTTTTAGCTCCATTTTTGGTCTCCACCACCTCTTAGAGTACGTTTTTCTTGAGTTTATTGTTACTCATTGTTGTCCAACAGCTGGACTCCACTGTTCAGTTTTTCTTTCATTAGATTAGATTTTAATCCCTTAGGGAAGGTCCCGTCATTGGGAAGTGGCTGCCAGTCTGATGCTTCCATCCAGTTACAAAACCAACCTTTATGCACACAAACGCACAAAATTGTCTGACTCAAAGCTGGTGGAGAACACCTGTAAATATAATGAAATGTGTACTTTTTCTCTTTTTTTTTCTTTTAAACTCGTAATACCCACATCAACTGATGGCTCAGCTGACAGTAATCTACACATCTCATTGGTAATATTTTTATGAATCATTCAGCTCCTATTGAGCTCTGCAGGTTTGTACAGTTGTATTTCTCCTGGCTTTGGGTCGTCCTAATACTACAATTACTTACTGATACCTCGCCCACCGACAGCTGGAGGCAGGTTGTGTTACATAACCTTAAGAATTGATGAAACTTATCTTTAGGGTCCAAGAACATGATTTCACTCTCAAGTTCAACAAAATTTTTAAAAAAATCTTATTTTTCATCACTGGCAAAATTAAAATTTATCTGTGATTTTTTTTCATCTACTGTGATGAAATTTGGTACTCGGGTATCGACAATTACTGTTGATGATTCATTGTCTTTTTCCATTTTAAAATACTCACAATAATGCAAAGTGAACTACAAACCCTACACAAAAATGTCACACGCACACACACACTGGACAAAAACACACAAAATACAGCAGGCAAACAACAAAATCAGCGATGGAGATGCTGCAGAGCTTCATTCAGCGATCTGCAGAGACACAAACGGCGCATTAGAACGAGCGATGGCAGCCGAACAGCGTTACACTCGGCCTGTGCGTGACTCACCACGGCGACCTTGCTGGTTTGCTCACGCGTTCGAATCCTCAGCTTGTTGACGGTCGTCTCGGCGATGTCTGCTCGCTCCTCAGCTTCGTCCAGCTCGTGCTGGATTTTTCGGAAACGGACGCTGCTGCAGCTCACCTGCTCCTCCTGGTGGACAAAAATATGTTTAAATAAACAAAAATAATAAAGTTATTGTAGATCAATTAGAGTGGCTTTAAAAGAGAAAACTACATATTACTTCTTCTTGGCTTTTATTTTGGAAGGTTTTTTCTCTTTCCTCTCTTTTGTGTTGATGTCACTGTCTTCACAGACTGGACCCCGGGGTCAGCTTGGACACCCTGGCTGGTCTGCAGTCATGCAGCTGCACACACAAACTGGATGCGCTGGTTATTCTAAAACCTTTCTATCAGAACCAGCATCAACCTTTTCAGCAGCCTGAGCTGCAGCAGCTCGTCTGTTGGATCGGATCACACGGCCTTCGTTCCCCTCTTCCTCGGGGAACCTTGGCCACCCAAGACCCTGTTGCTGCTTCATCACTGTTCCTTCCTTGGATCTTTTGATAGATACGGACCCCTGAAGACCGGGAACACCCCAGAGGAGCTGCAGTTTGGGAGATGCCCTGACCCACTCGTCCAGCATCACAGTTTGGTCCTCGTCAAACTCGCTCACATCCTCACGCTGCACATTTTTCCTGCTTCTAACATCAACTTTGAGGAACAAATGTTCCCATGCTCCCTGATAGATCCTACCCACCCGTGATGAAGAGAATCAATGTTATCCACTCCACCCGTCAGTGCTAATGAACTTTGACTTCACAGCAATCAAAAAAGATCCGTTTTGAGATTTTCTGATATTCATATTTATTTGTGTTGTGATAAAGAGAGCAGTACTAAAGACTCACAGCGTTCTCGGCTTGTCTCTTGTAGCCTTTCACTTTGGCCTGCAGCCTTTCGATGAGCTCCTGCATCCTCAGCAAAGTCTTCTTGTCCTCCTCCGACTGCACAACACACGAAGAACCAATAAAAACACAGAACACGGAAACAGAACCCCTGTATGGCAGCTGGACGCCGTGATGTCACACCTGGTACGTCAGCTCCTTCACTCTCCTCTCATAGCGTCGGACGCCCTTCTCATAATCCTCGCTTTTCTTCTGCTCCAGCATCAGCTCCGTCTGCAGCTCCCTCACCTGCACACAGATGCTGGTTTACTTCCTGCAGCTCAGCTTTTAGCTTTCGTTCTGTTACCTGGTACTCATATGGAGGACCAAAACTGCCAAAATCAAACATGGCTAACTAAATAAATGACTCAATTAAAATATGTAATTATTTTACTGGATAAGAGAGACTGGCAGGTTCGATCCTGAAGCTCATGCACATGAAATGTCTGTTACAGAACAACACTGGCTTCTCCCCCTTTAGGCCGACTGTTTTCTGATTTGTTGCCCCTCGAATAAGCAGGTGGCTGTGCCACACTTTTCTGAGAGTTTTGGGCCTCATTTACTGATATTTGCATGAATGCGTTCTTACCCTGCACAAAACAAGAGTCTGGATGCAAACTTACAGCTGGATTTATGAAACGTGCATGCCGGCCCTATTTTGTTGTGCATGTGTTGGTAAAGCAGAATCATTCAGAACCAGCAGCTTTGTGCAATCTGCATACTATGTGCATACTCCCCCATTTCTCTATATATGCTGTATATGCTGTAACAGAGAAGCCTGCACCTCAAAGAAGAAAGAAATAAGGAGAAAGTCTGGCTGTAGAAAATTGAATAATTTTGTCTAAGGTCCAAGGAGGAAGCCAGCAGAGGGGCAACTTTCCAAAGTGTTTCCACAGGATTGAGGGCCATTTAAAAAAATATAGATGAATAAATAAAAAGCGGCACTCCAGCTGAGCTCAGCCTAGAGTAGCCTTCATGTATCCAATGCACACACTGAATGTTTAATATCAGCATCCTCCACTATAAGAGTTTACATATGACATAAGGAAAAATAAAACACATCCACGTTTCAAATACCAGGCTTTGAAAACGGACTTTTCCCAAAGAGGCAGTCACACAATATGAGAATCTGATTTGTGGAGAGGTTTTCACTCACTCTCGTCTCCAGCTTGTGGAGCTGCTTCTTTCCTCCCTTCAGCGCCGTCTGCTCCGTCTCGTCCAGTTTGACCTGCAGCTCTGACAGGGGCACACAGCTGATGTTAAAGCCACTGTGGGGCGACCACAGGTGATCTGCGCGGGCGTGGACGCTCAGCCGCCAAAACTGACTCTAGTTCATTTAATGCATGAGCTGCAAATATGTGAAATATTCTTTTATAATTCATAAAAAATATCTTCTAATACTGATACTAATAATTCTAATAATCTGAATGTGCAAGTCTACAGTTAAAGCCTCACCCGAGCAACACGTGAACAAACAGATATTTGATTCACATAATTCAGGTGATAAAGAAACATTTTGAAGCTCCAGAAAATTCAACGTCACTAAATTATTCATTAGTGTTCTCATGTTGATCTTTAGCTCATGTTGATGGATTCACAGCATCAGCTCATTAGGCAGTGCCTGAGGAGCCGCAGCAGCAGCAGCAGAGAGGAAACAAACAGTTTAAAGCAATAACTGTGAACGCAGTGACGGTCCCACTGATGCGTGGCTGACCTCAGCTCAGCTAACTGTGCTCACTGAGCTGGAGCTCACTGCTGTTGGTGCCTGTGTTTGTTAATCCAAACACTAACATTATTTTTTTTTTTTTAACGAACCTTTTACTGTGGACTCCATATTCTTCTTCATTCTCTCCAGCATGGTGCTGCTGTCCTGCTCCTTCTTCAGCTCCTCCGCCATCACGGCCGCCTGGTGAAGCACAGACATGAGCAGGATTCAGGTAAGAAGCCTCTGAAGGCAGGCAGAGCGTGACGAAGCATCAATCGCAGCTTTGTGGGACAAATAAATCACGGACACCATGGAGAAGAAATGTTATTAGAGTTATTGCATTTAAAGTTTCATAAAGCCATTTTCCATTCAGCTGCTGTCAAATTGTAGTTTTTCGTCATCTGATAACTGAGTCTGAAACCGTGTTAATCTCATTAAAGTTTAATTGGTTTGACCAGAGGTCAGAGGTCAGGACTAACATCAGTGATGGCCTTTTTGGCCTTCTCCTCAGCGCTGCGGCTCTCCTGCATCGCCTCGTCCACCTCTCCGGTCAGCACAGACAGATCGGACTCCAGCTTCTTCTTCTGGTTCACGAGGCCCGCGTTCTAAAACGGAGGAAGCAATCAAACCATGAAAGAGTTCTTCACGTGCATATCAGGGGCTCGTATTTTAATATGACGTGGCATATCTAAGGAACCTGTGTGGCGAGCAGGCTGACTCTCTCTGACGCCTCCACCAGCTCGTGTTCGGCCATCTTGCGGGCGCGGTCGGTCTGTTCCAGGACCCCCCGCAGCTCCTCCTCCTCTGCTGACATCAGTGAACAGCGCCGCTCCAGGAGGGCGATCTGCTCTCTGAGCTGATTGGTCAGCTGGACTTTGTCTTCCAGCTCCACCTGCTGCTCTTTAACCTGCGGCAGAACACAGCGCAGCGGTTTGAACGCTGTCCAGAAAAAAAGGCGACTGGACTTCTTTAAGTTCTTTGACCCATCCTATCCTGTGACCTCCTGAGGTCCCCTGGAGTAAGGTGGTGGTGGTGGTGGTGGGGGGGGGGCACCCTGGTACAGCTGGGGTCGAAAGCCTCCACCTCTGTTCAGTGATGCTCGTTCGCAGCGGGCGTAAATGCTTCTTTTGCTGCTCTTTTTTTTACACCATCTGTCCTCCCGGTTCAGAATGTGAACACTGGCATCCTCAGAGTGACCTTTAACCCTTTGGGTGCAGATGTACCTAAATGTTATATCTCTTTACCACCAGGCGGAGATCCGGTTGTTTGGTTTTGGTCGTAACTGGAAGCTCTCAGTCGAGCTTAATGTGATAATGAAACGGTGCTGATTCCCTGTGGCACACCTTAATAAGTCACCACGGAGGCTGCAGGTAATGTTGTGTTATTATCTGTGAGGTCTTCTTCTGCTGATAATGTTTGTACAGAATTTTAATAGAAACTCATGACAGCAGAAACTTACGACTGGACACAGTTTTTCCTGCTCGCTGTGATGCGCACAGGTGACCGGAGTACCTGTGTCTGCAGGTGTCTGATGATCCTCTGGCTCTCGGCTTGCTGCCTGTTGGCGTTTCCCAGCTGGACCTCCATCTCGTTCAGGTCGGACTCCATCTTCTTCCTCAAACGAACCGCTTCACTGCGATGGCGGATCTCTGCCTCCAAATTGGTCTGCATGGTCTCCAGGGAGCGCTGGTGGCTCCTCCTGATGGACGACACTGGAATTACCTCCAAACGCCATCAACACTGAGGTCGCAGGGGTCACTTATGAAGTAGCTTTGAACCTTTTCTTCTGGTATGATTGGTATTGATCTCCAGTTTCATCTCATTCATTATTTGTTCCATTTATTTTGTCCCTCTGAGTCTGTTATTGATATATTTGTTACCTGAGGCAGTCGAGCTCCTCGTCTTTCTCTGAAATCTTTCGGTTCATCTCCGCCTGTATGTGCTCCAGCTCCATCTGATATCTCAAGATCTTACTCTCCTCATGCTCCAAGCTCCCCTGGTCAGACGAAAGATGGAAGCCGATCAGGTTTCAACAGATCACGTGACAAAGACTTTATAGGTAATTAATTACAGCCGTCAGTTACCTCTGCTTCCTCCAGGGCAGCTCTAATGTCGCTCTTCTCCACATCGAGGATCTTCTTCATCCTTTCCAGCTCGTGGATCGTCTTTCCTTCCTGACTGATCTGATCTGTCAGATCCAGGATCTCCTCTGGAAGCAAAAACATTCACCCAGAATGCATTCCCTTAACTCACCGAACATTCAAACAGGAACGAAATCTTGGAAGTATTTTATTCTTTGGACTCTCCCATAAACAGTGTGTGCAGCACACAGTGAGTCAACAGGAATATTTAAGGACAGGCATATTTAAGGTAAACCCCAACGATGAAGGTATCCGTTTACAGTAAGTTATGCAGACGGGGGGGCAGCAGTACCTTGCAGGTTCCTGTTTTCTCGTTTAATCGTCTCCAGTTGGTCCAGAGCTTCTTCATAGCAGTTCTTCAGCTTGAAGAGCTCAGTGCTCAGACTGCGAGACTCTTTCTGCGACGCCTCCAGCTCCGACTGACTCTCCTCGAGCTTCAGCTGCCAGTCACTCAGCACCTGCATCACACCAACACACAAAGCTGTTTCTGAGCGTATTTCACCAGCACACGTATGGGTGGGTTTGGAAGAATTAACCTGCCATGATGCTTATGTCGGGGGGTCTGACCTTGTCAAAGTTGCGCTGCCTCTTGTCCAGAGCCAGAGCTGCAGCGTTGGAGCGCTCCAAGTCAACCATCAGGTCTTCGATCTCTGTCTGCAGACGCTCTTTGGTTTTCTCCAGTGAGGAGCATTTGGCCTGAGACGCCTCAGCAGCTTCTTCGAGGGTCTGCAGTTTCACTACCAGTTTCTTCCTGCAAACAAAGCAGTTCGACCTCTTAAAATGCACCAGCCGGAAGTCACGGCCCCACCCTTGAATCAGACTGCATTAAAAAGCAAAGTGGCCTTTGCATTGTCCTGTAACGAGGCTAACGGGGCTGCAGCGTGAGCAGCAGCCAGAGCAGTATCCTCTTACTTTGCTTCCTGCAGCTCCTCTATTCTCAGCACAGCGTCAGTCTCGTACTTTGCTCTCCACTGAACCACCTGACTGTTGGCTGTAGACAGCGCCCTCTGCAGTTCGGCCTTGGCCTCCTGCTCCTCCTCCAGCTGCTCTCTGAGGAGGCTGCAGTCGTGTCGGGATGCCTGCACCGCATGAGCCAGCGCCACGCGAGCCTGAAACAGAGACACCGGATACATCTGTTCCAGCAAAATGCCTCAAAAAAAGGTAATACAGGCAGGACCATCAGGGAACTCGGTAACTCTGTATGTGTGTTACACTTTTAAGACTTTTAAGAGCTTTACTTGGCTCTCCTCCTCCAGCTGCTTCTTCATGCCCTCCACATTCTGGCAAACGCCTGCCTTCAAACGCTGGAGCTGAGCAATCGTAGCGTCCCGCTCCTCCAGACGGCGTCTGTACTCGGCTGAAGAAGCAACAGAGATGAATGGGAATGATGAGCTTCCTGCAGCTCAGAAATCAGAAAGTGCTTTTTCTTTTGTGCATTAAAGTGCAAATCGTCTTAGATCAAAGACTCATTTGAACTGAGGGAATTCCGGCAGATGTTCATCCCGGCTCGATGTCCTGTCAGTAGCTACAACTTTGTATTTTTAAGTTTTGACTTCTAAAGTGTTTCATCAGCTGAGTCTGGAATTCTGCTTTTGTGGGGAAAAATGAGGAACACCTGATGGGAAATTGTTGTCTGGGTCTAGAAACTAATACAACAACATCAGGAAACTAAAGAAGTTACATTTTGACAAATTGGTGACGTTATTAAAAGCATCAAAATCATCTTCTAGTGTTTCTCTTTGTAATGCAGCCGTGACTGATGGAGGTCATCATCATTTCTAACATTTTATCACCGTGTCTGTGTCTCATTGACAAAAGCCAGAGCTTGGCAAGCTAACAGGGGAGTGAAATCTCAATAATTCTCTATCACTGATCTTTGTCAGTTAACTGTAACAATCCCAAAAGCTGGGAAGGGGTGCAGAAAGGCGGAGACATTCAGGCCGAGTGCTGCTGCTGATGGAGAGACTGTGCGCACAGAATCATGAAGCAGAGCTTCATCTGGCCCACTTTGACCATTAAAGCATTTGGTGTCTGGTGTGTCTCGTACTGGTTTCTGTGACTGCTCGTGCTTTCTGAGCGTTGACTTCAGACAGCTGTCTCTGCAGCTCGTCCGCTCTGCTCCGGCTTTCGTTCAGCTGGTCCTCATAAACCCTGCACATCTTCTCCACGGCCGCCTGCACACAGAGACGATTGACACGGTCAGCTTGGTGCAGATCCCCCTGAAACACTTCAGCTTGAGGTGGTTACAATGGAACATGTCTTATCCATTATCCACTCAGCCAATGGCCACTTCTACTTAAAGATAGCAGGAACCTTCTGAGGAAAAACCACCCTTGTTTGCAACTGGGGGTGTCCTGTCAGCAGCTCTTTTATAATAATGGTGGGTTAAAATAAAGCTGGCTCCCCTAAGGTGGAGGTCTGTTTCTACCTTTGCCCTGGAGAGCTGCTCCACGCTGGCAGCCAGGTCATCGGCCTCCAGCCGGAACTCAGTCTTCTCCTTTTCCAGCTTCTGCTTGGCTCTCTGCAGAGCATCTATCTGCTCACTGAGCTCCGTCACCATGTCCGAGTGCTTCTTCCTCAGAGCGGCGGCCGTCGCCTCGTGGTGAAGGCCCGCCTCCTCCAGCTCCCGCCGCAACTTCAGGAAATCTGCCTCTCGCTTCCTGTTTAACAAGAAGGTATTTACAGTTTCTGTTAAAAGGCAGATGACCTGTTCAGGTAACTAATCCCTCAGGTCAGGTCCTGGGAATAAAGCTGATGTTTTATGTAGTGGGACGTTTTGAGGAAGTCTCTTTAAGAATCCATCTTTTTCATCCCTATTTTTATAGTTTACGTGTCGTGATCTTTTGGCCTACTTATCAAAGGATTCCTCGGTCACACATACAGCTGGGGCGATGTGCTTGAGATGACCATAACAAACTCCCTCCACCTCTCACTCCTACCCTGAGCTCCTGCATGTAAAGCTGCAATTCTGTGAGGTTTATTTGAACCTGTTGAGAGCGATCTGAGCAGCCGAGGCTCCTCCCGCCTCCTCCAGCTTCTCTCCCAGCTCCTCCAGCTCTCTGGCCACGTCGTTCCTCTGACGTTCAGCTTTGGAGCGCCACGCCCGCTCCGCCTCCAGCGTCTCCTCCAGCTCCTCGATACGAGTCTGAGGACAGCAATCGCAAAGTAAACTATAACGGCAGCAGTGAAGGAAAGGAGGCGGAGCTGCTCTGCACCAACCTGATGCTCTTTGAGCTTCTTCTGAAGCTGAGTAACCAGACTCTGCTCGTCCTCCATTTTTGACTGAAGCTGAACCAACTCAAAGTCTTTTCTTGGGAGAAGGATGAAGAGATGCAAGAGATTTGTAGGGATTGGATGTATTTAGTTTTGCACCACAGTTCTTTTTTTTAAGGTAAAACGATCTCTTTTATAGCCAAACATTTACATTACAGCTCTGCACATTTCTCCTACTTTCTCAGTCTTTCTTCCTGCTCTTCCTTCTGCTTTTCCAGATCCTTCACCGAGTCCATGGACAGCTTCAGATCCCCCTCTAACTTCCGCTTGGTGCGTTCCAGATCCGTGCGCACCTTCTTCTCCAGCTCCAGGGAAGCTTCCACCTGCACATGAGAGGGAAACCAGAGATAGTAACCAGTGAACCAGTTAGCTGCGCTCGACATTTTAACACCAGAGTCTGTGGCCTTTAGAGGACCTGCAGTTTTTTGGAAGGTTGCTTCATGTTCTACAGCAAAATGCGCCCAAACAGTGAGGCCTGATAAACAGCACCATAGGTGAGAGGACCGTAGAGTTTTAAGAAAATTTATATGATATTACTCAACACTAAACCTCAAAAGCAAAAAAAGTTACTTGAATAAACTCCAGTTTTATTTATAGAGCACCAATTCACAAGAGGTGCTCCAGCAGATGCGGAGAACCTGACAGCTACGGCTGCTCTGCACGTCTGCTGGAAGTGCTGAGCTTTTCACTTTTTTTGTTTTTCACTCTGTTCTCACGGCTCAATGTCGGATACTTGAAGAAGGCCGCTTCTTACGCTGTCCACCTGCTGCTCCAGTCGAGCTTTTGTCTTTGCCAGCATGCTGACTTTATCCTCCTGCGCCTGAAGGTCATTCAGCGCCTGCTGGTGAGCTTCCAGCAGGGCGGCCTTCTCTCTGCTCAGAGACGCTATGGATTCATCTAGAGCAGACATCTCCTGTGACAGGTTCTTCACCTGCATGGAGAGAAGCACATTGTTCTGTGTGTGAGCGAAGTGATGGAAACTGATTCACTCTTTTTTTTTTTTTTTTCG
>VUQK01021462.1:11545-22474 GCA_015106715.1 Bujurquina vittata | reverse complement strand
GGTTCTTCCCCTGGATGGAGAGAAGCCCATTTTTTTTTTTTTGAGCGAAGTGATGGAAACTGATACCCTCTTTTTTTTTTTTTTTGGAGGAGTCGAACCTTGTTCTCAACCCCATGTCGCTCTTTCTCCACTTTAGCCAGGGTCATCTCCAGGTCATCCACATCTCTCTTCAGCGATAACACCTCGTCCTCCAGCCGACGCTTCTTGGAGGTCAGCGTGGCGCTCACCTCTTCCTCATCCTCCAGGCGCTCCTGCATCTCCTTCAGCTTTGACTCCAGAGAGATTTTAGACTGAATCAGCTGGTTGCAGCGATCCTCTGCATCCATCAGGTTGTCCTGCTCCTGGAGAGTTCACCCAGGACAAAACAGGACGAAAAGATGCAGAAAGTAGAACAATGTTCACCTCTTACCAGCTACCAGGTCTTTCTACGGTCTGTAGAAAGTTTAGTGAGAGCACTACACAGCCTCACGTCAGTGTCTTATGAGGTATCACTGTGAAAATGATTACTTCACACAATTTCAGGAAAGTGCCGTTTTATAAGCTGATTCATTTCCCTGATGTGGTGGTTGAACAAAATATGGCACTGCTCCTTTACTTACTGCTTGAAGCTGGACAGCCAGGTCGTTTTTCTCCTGAACCAGAGCCACCTGTCGCTCCTCCGCCTCTTTCCGCTTCACTTCTGACCTGATGAAGAAAAGAAACCATGAGATGACACCAAACACCTGTCTGCCTGTAGCTCATTTCACTTTGCAGCCCTGATTCGAGCAGGAGCACATTGACACACCTGTCGTAGGCCTCTTTTAGTTTCTTGAAGTCTTCATTCAGAGCGGCCAGTTCCTTCTCTGCCTGGGCACTCCTGAGCAGAGGGCGGAGCTTATAGAACAACATCATCCACGGCCAAGTCCTCACCGAGAAGAACGCCCTGATGGCAAACTGGACCACCATCACAGCGTCTCTGAAACGATTAAATCCACATCAGTCTCTTTGCAGCCCCCAAAGCCCACCAAGCCTGAAGCCACTGCACTGCAGTGAAGAGCGATCTGAGCTGGACACATTTAACAGTCAATGGACACGCTAACCATCATCATCCATCATGAACTCTGCATAACAGACAAAACATCGTGAGTTTCCTCTGCTGGATGACTCAGGCGTCTGATCCAGATGCCTCTGAGGATCAGATGCCTCCTGAGAGGTTTTCTGGGAAATTCCAGCTGGGAGGGAACTCCGGTGTGAATCCTAAACTCACAGATGAGATTATTTACAGTGTCATATCCAGCCAGAGAGCGTCTCATGACCGCGTGGAACTGGAAATTGCTGAAAAAGACATGCTTAATGAAATGCATTAGCTGCTCCCATTGGATAAATTGGAGTGGATAAGTGGAAGAAATGTTTGTGTTATAAAGTATCAGATCCTTTCAGCAGAAATCTCTCCAGGATCTTCAGTAAGCTGTTGTAGTAGCAGACCTCCAGACCATAGTCGCTCTTAATTTCTGGTTGATATACACTCATGATACTGGGGGTTGTTTTTCATTATTATTAATACATATTTATGCACCAGGCATTTCAATCCTGTGTTTCACAAAGAACCAAGAACATAAACAGGAAGTGTTTTTGAAGTTTCTGTTTTGCTGGTTCGTTATCGTCATATTGACCTTTGCAGCATCAGTTTCTGTCGTTCCATCCTCATCAGCTTCCCTCTGCATATGGCCTGAACCGTGGTGAGGATCTGGGACAGCCGGTTGTCCCTCATGTCCTCCAACTGGCCCAACAGGCCCGCCTTAAAGAACACCTGAGGAGAAGAGGAGGGGTCACCAGCTTAACTGCAAGAACTGAGGTACTAAAGCAGGGTTAGCGTGAGTTTGCTGTACCTTAGTGTGTCCAAACTTGTACTGGGTGTGGTCTATGTCCAGGGAGCCCAGCAGTTTCTCCACAGCCTTCCTGCTGTCCACAAATGAGTCCTCTGGAATCGCAGAAGGATTCAAGATGCGATAACTGAGAAGGAAAAGAAAAAAAGCTGATTACTGAAGAGCGACGGGAAAAATAGGTGAATTAAATGAATGTGTGTTAGTTTCGGGACTCACCGCTGTCTGAATTCAGCGTACAGGATACGGTTTGGAAAGCCCTTCCTGCAAATCCTGATCCCCTCGAGGACACCGTTACACCTCAGCTGATGGAGGACCTGGAAGGGATCCATCACACCTGGAAAAACACAGGAAGTCGTCTCGAAATATAACTTAAAGAAGATTTTGAGGTCCTCACAGTAGCTTTGTGGTTTTACCTGGATTCTTGCTCTCGTTGGGGATTATGCAGCGCACAAAGTGAGGCTGAGTGCTGCGAAGGTTAGCCATCAGCTTATTTAGATTTTCCTGCAATAAGCACACACAGCGAGCTGAAACCTGCACACAATGTGTACAATGGGCGGGCAATTCATTTTCCCAGGGGGTCACATGAGAAACTGGGACTGCAGTGGAGGGCCGCAGCAACAAGCTCATAAAGAGATCAAATTAATACTGACTTCATGATAGTGTCGCGAGTGAAGCTGCAGGTCAAACCCACCTTATGCAGCTGTGAAACAGTTTGGAAAGAAGCCGCTTTCTTCCTCCTGTGTTTGGTTTCGGCCTTCGGATCACTGGCTGCAGCAACACAACAAGCGAGACGCACTCGCTTTGTCACAGTTCTTTCTTTGGTGTGCAGGGAAACGGATCTTTGTAGCTGACGAATGCTGTTTAAACATTTAGTGGAGCTACTTACGCATATCAGAGCTGATGTAGGTCTCAAAAAGTGCAGCCATCAGCTTGTTGGAGGATTTCTGGAAGAAGGCCACCACCGTCTCATTCAGGGGATCTCTGTTTTTGTCCAGCCAGCCTGTGATGTTGTACGGCACCTGCAGCAGTCAGGGCAGCTTTTTACACTGATGTGTCATTAAGCTCAGATAGATCTAGAAGCTTTGTGTTTACATGCTCTCCTTTATTTCGAGCAACACACATCTCAAAGAAAATCTCAAGTGAAGGATCCACTCTTGGGCCTCTTCAGGTTACTACATATTCATATCAATCACAGTACTGAGGCTTACAATAAAACGATGTCTGCAAATGAATACTCAGTAATCTGCAGGCAAAAAGACGCGTTATCAGAAGCTTTCTGACTGACAGTCACCGTGCTGATCACTGAGGTTTTATCAGGCTTCAGATGTGTGCACGTTTTGCTCTCTGTGTTGAGATCTAAAGAGAAACACACTGAAATGCAATCTGCAAATCTTCAGCTTCAGTCTCACTGCAACTTTCTATAAGCTTTTCCAGGTTTATATTCATTTGCATTCATAATCAGACTGTTAACAACTTGTTACACCATAACCAGCCAGTTAGTCTGGTGACATATTTAAGCTTCCAATGCAAAGATGTCAAACGCATTTTAGTCTCTGGACCACCTCCAGTTGGATCTCATATGGTTCAAACCAGTTTACAAAACAGATGATGAACAGCCTGAGATCCCTTAAAAATTTGACTTTTTCCATGCGCCTGGTGGAAACCAGTAATTAACTCAAACCCAAACCCCTCAACAACACCTGGAAGTATTTGGAACTTTCCATGCGTTTTTGTTCCCGTTAGCATCACCTCAGCAGAAACAGCAGCGCATTTCATTGAAAAATGTAAGATATGAGTGAAATCCATCCAGTGGGGTGGGGTTCAGCCCTTTGGTGGACAGGTTAAGCCCCCCGAGCTGCACGCATGTGTCAGTCAGCGGTATCATTTTATCCATCAAAATATCGAAGCCACACTGGAGGAACACCAGACCAAATCTCATTCAGATGTTCCCTCCCCAGCAACTTTTACATCGTCAGAGTCTCAAAGAGATGAATGTAGCACAAATGGAAACTCAAAAGCTCTTCCTTGTGGCCTCACTGGAGAAGGCCAGTGCAACATCCCTATTGCAGCAGAGTTGAAACTGCACAGCAAGCGATTGATTAGGGACGGATCAGTAACATCTACTCACTTGCCACGATGCCTTTAAAGCCTGAGACTGGTCAATTTAATTATCCTAATAAAAACTGAAGAACTTCTGCTTCAACAGGACTGTATGAAGTGATACCCACCACTCCAGCATAGTGAACCAACTCAAAGTGCGTCTCATATTTGCGCTTCTTGTCCAGCCGCGGCCGCTGGAAGTTGGGCGACTTCCCCAGGTGATTGTCATAAAGTTTGGTTTTAAAGCTGTGGTCCGTGGCCTTGGGGAACATGCACTCCTCCTCCATGATGGACAGAATACCCATGGGCTGGAAAAAGGAGCTCTAATGAATTCATTCACATTCAGTCTATGTTCACATAGACTGAATTTGGCAGTCATCCCGCGCAGTCCTCTTCCGTCCGTATAATGCATGCAGACGTACCTTCTCTATGAGGTCTATGCAGGCCTGTAAGTCCAGACCGAAGTCTATGAAGGTCCACTCTATGCCTTCAGCCTTGTACTCCTCCTGCTCCAGGACGAACATGTGGTGGTTGAAGAACTGCTGCAGCTTTTCGTTGGTGTAGTTGATGCACAGTTGCTCAAAGTTATTGAACTGCAAAAAGAGATGAACATTTTTGAGGTTATTGATCAAAAATATGTTTACCCCTACAGAAGATTCAGAAGTTCAGCACAATGACCGGAAGCCAGACGAGCTTCTGCAAGGCGAGTCACACCAAAAGAGAAAATCCCGATTTATTCCCAGCCAGCACACATTATGGCCCCAGATAGTCCATGTATGCATGGGCTATGCATGGGCCTCATGTAAGTTAACCATCTGGGTCCGAATGAGGGCCTGTGAATATCTATCTGGGCAAACCCCTGTAGGACCACCATGGAAACTGCAGGCAAAACCATATGGGGCCCACCTATGTGTGCTGGCAGGGATTTTATCTGAAAAACCTGTTATCTGAGTTTAGCTGATGTTTAGGACAACCTCGCTATGATTTCAGGAGTTTTGCTCCATCATTATTTTCAAAATATATATTTGGTATCATTGGAAGTCCTGGACCTTGGCTGGATTGGAGGCTTGATGAGTGTGACTGTTTTGATTTCCTCTGTACCTCAAAGATTTCGAAGCCAGCGATGTCCAGCACACCGATGAAGTACTGACGAGGCAAAGCGGTGTATAAGGATGAGTTGATACGGCCCACCAGCCACTTAAACATGCGGTCATAGGTGGCTTTGGCCAGGGCGGCCACTGCATAGTTGACCTGGACATAAAACATGATGCGTTAGGTTCTCCAGCACCAGTGTTGAACATGATTAAAATTTTACAGTTAAGATTTTGCAAGAAAAAACTTTGATGACCTGTTCTACAGTTTGTCCTTTAACAATAAACTCATTTCCAACTTTGACTCGAGGGTTCAGCAGGCCTTTCAGCAGGTCGGCAGAGCTGATGCCCATCAGGTAAGCTGCCTTATCTGCGCCTTAACACACACAACACATACGGGTAATTATCTAAGGTCTGGCACAGAGAACCAGGTTAGCCCTAGCTCGCTCACAATTGCATAACATTTGGCTGGACCATAACCAAGAATCATCCTATTCCACCAAAATCTGAAGAGATTGTGACTTCATGGTGACGTTCCTTGTTGGGTGTGGGATTGCCAGTAAGACACGTTTGCAGCAAAAAGACTTCCCTTCTTTGCACTGGAAAAGTGCATGAGCTGCAGAGCTGATCAAAATGTGGGGCATTGTCTCAGTGTGTGGGACAGGTTTAAAAATGCTGCCCAGTCTTACATCACTGTCTACAAGTAATGCATATTAATATCCAACATAGGATCACACAGACAATGTAAACTATGAAAATGTTAATGAGAAGTGTTCAATCAAGTGGCTTGCGGTATTGAGAAGCTAAAATGTCCAAATAACGACACAATACACAGCAAGACTTCAGCTGCCTGTCCCCAAACTCGCTACCAGGCACCCGTTACTGTTTTCTCTTGATGACATGGTGTTTAAGCGCATCATACTCTCTGTGCCGTCAGCCTCGGCCTGCTCGTCTCTCTGCTTCTTCTTAAACTTCATGTTGCCAAAGTGCATGATGGCGCCAACGATTTTGTAGCAGCCATACTTCTCCTCTGGAGTGAAGCCCAGCGTGTCCATGGCGTGCTGCACACAAACATGTAGATTACAGGTTATATTCACCATCAGAGAGCAGAGGGGGGGGGGGGTGTTTGAGACGTCGGTGTGTTTTTCCTACGTCTGTGAGCCTCAGCTCCTCTCCGTCATTGATGCCCTCCACTGTGGTCACACCCTGAGAGCAGACCTGGTAGTCATAGGGGTTGGTGGTTACCAGCAGCATGTCTGCAACACATCACATAATGACATATAATTTAAGCCAGACTAGGTAAGCTTCAGCTGGGACTAAGGTCTCAAGCTTTTAAATGGAATTAAACCTCTGCTGGTTGGAGGCGGTCTCAGCCTAAACAGACATGGATCTGTCAGAGCGAGCGTCACTGTGTCAGTAACTGCTGATGTAGTAACAGTGCAACAACAACAAAAGATTAAAACAGACTTTATTTAAGTTATTCACCTAATATTACAGCAAGAGTGGTCTGTTTGTGTAACTCATGTTTGTTTACAGCCATCCATCCGTCGGACGGCCGATTCACCATTTAAATGGTGTGCACACTGCACAGCAGGTAAAGCATGTGCTGGTTTACTGATGCTTGCAGTTACATTTACTTTGATTACAAATGAGCTCACATAAAACCATTTATTGAGTGATTTTGTTGTGGCATTTTTGGTCACAGAAATGTGGTCCACAGATGCACAGTAGGTTACTTCCTGTGGAAATATTTGTTTCTCTAGCTGTATAATGGCTTCTATAAAAACTTGTCAAAATGAATTAAGGACATTTTGCATTTTTAATTATCTCTATAGTAAACAACATTTTTAAAATGTGCATTTCTCGGTGAAATTAAGTGGCTGATGATGTAACCATCAGAACAGGGAATGAAAACTAAAGCCTGCCATTTCCCTGAGGCCACGGCTGGTTTTGGGGAATCGGTTAAGCTGGCAGCAGTGAAGGGAGGGCTGAGCAGCCATATCTCTAATCACATGATTGTCTTCAGTGGGACACCGAGCCCAGAGGGACGTTAAAAAGAGCTTCAGGTGAGTCAGATGCGTCTCACCTGTGCGCTGGTTAAATGTGCCTGCTAGCTTCTAACAGGCACAGACTGTCAGCCTCCTGCTCGCTGTGGTCCTTCGGTGAATCCAGTTCACATGGTCAGATTGAAAGATAGAAAGTCTGCTCTGTAGAAGGATATTTGGAGGTTACCTCACAGCTGGACAGGCCATAGCAGTGGTTATTTTTACCTTGTAATTCTGGCTTGTGATTGGACAGAATCTGGTAGTAGATGTGGTAGCTTCTCTCTCCGGGCTGCTGGAACACAACTCTGGACTTTTCTAGAAGGTCTGAGTAGAATAAACACAAAACTGCATTCACTTATCAGCCAAAACACCAGGAGACACCCGTAGCACCTCAAAACGTTCCCTTTGGGATCTGACACCGAGACTCCGGAAACTCATCCCTGCAACTGGTTTAAGATCTCAGGAACTTAGAGGACAGGATAGTAGCTTTGACTCCAGAACTTTTAGGTGCTGAGACAAGTTTCCACTGTTCTAATGGGTTGTTTCAGCCCTCTTTACACCCTAATGCCTCACAAAAGTCAGGACATTTGACTAATTTTGCATGCAACATTACATAATGAGGGAATTTTAATGGGCCTTGTCTTTTTTAGATCTCTGGCTCAGAAATCTTTTACAAAGGAATTTGCTGTCGGTCGGTCAGTCAGAGGAAAACTGGTTTGTGGTTGCAGGATTATAAACCTGCAAACACAAACAAACACACTCGACCAGTTTAACTTCTTCAACTTCAAACTAACTGTTTCAAAAAGCTCACAGATGTCGATGTCAGCAGACGCCAGCTTCCCCGTCGGGCCAAAGTGAATTCTGATGAATTTCCCCTGAAACACACAAGCCCAGTCTTGATAACACATAGAAACTCAAATTTAACACAAAACTGTCCTCCGCTCCAGCTTTGAGGATCAAATTAATGCTGCTGAACTCACAAAGCGGGAGGAGTTGTCGTTGCGGATGGTTTTGGCGTTCCCAAATGCTTCCATGGCTGGATTAGCTTCGATAATCTGATCCTCTAAAGATCCCTGAATACAGAGAGATACAACATTGCAAAGACATATTCTCAAAAGTGGGTATTTTTTTAAATATTGACTGGAATACTAATTAAGTAAAAGGGAAAATGTTGAGAGATCTTACTCCTTTTTTCACATTTTCCCCCAAAGCAGCAACGATGGCAAAGTACTGGATCACCCTCTTAGTGTTGACCGTTTTCCCGGCACCCGACTCACCCCTGAGAGGATGGTGCACAGCACTGTTAGCAAGAACTGTGAAATTGTGGTACTACTCCATCATGACATGCATCAACTCTACATGCATAGGGGCAACTCCTGCTAGCCCTGCCACTAGACTCTGGACGATCGTCTCCGGATTCTTTCAATAGTGTCAGTTTTTATGCATTGTTGCCTTGGTACCTTTGCACCACGTGTTCCTGGGCCTTGCTCAGCCTTTGGATTCCTTTTGGATTCCAGGTCAAACTCTCTCTAGTGTTGGTTTGCTTCCTGAGGCCAAATCAGTCAGTGCAACCTGTCTTCCTCCTTCATGGGGAAGATCTGCTCTGAGTTTGCTGCCAGTGTTTCTCTAAGAGTTAAGTTTTTCCGATCTGGGCACGTTAGCTATATCCCAACCCCTTTTCCTCAGGGAGAAGTTTAAATAAAACAAACTGTGTGTGTATATAAAGCACATAGTTCTCATCAAATTCACATTTTTATGTGTATATTTGATTAGGGCTGCAACGATTCCTCTAGTGACTTGAATAATTTGGTTATAAAAAATCCTCGACACAAATTTGTTCTTTCGATGCTGCGTTTAAACTCCGCAGGGCTCGGGTGTCGCCGTGTAAGCGGAGCGTTTGACCTGCATTAACAGCATTAAAGTTCTCCGTCGCTCCAATGGATTTTCATCATTTGGGAAAACGACCCTTTAACATTGAGTGGATCATCACCAATACATTTTTCCATGCCTCCACTGGTCTCTACAGTCGTGGGCGTGTGTGTGTGTGTTGTGCTCGCTATACTGAGAATTCTAGCTGTTAGCTACCAGAACAGATCGCAATCTCCACAGTTTGCTAGCAGGCGCCACCATTACGACTAGCAACTGAGGGGCTCCATCAATACTTTAATCCCTGGTTAGGCTCATGTAGCCCCCAGTTTTTCAACAAATTCACTGATAAAACAGCAGCAGCTGTTGTTTTCCGTAGAGTCTGTCTGCACATGTGCAGCAACTACAAAGAGGCGGAGCCTTTATCGAGACGGTGAGCTCAGGTGGAGCGAAAGGAAATGCTTTTCTAGTGTCCAAAGCTGCAGCGCTTTTCCCTGTCACCACCGTTAAAACATTAACTGGGAAACAGCTGGAGGTCCTTCATCAACCACCTGATCAGTAAGTGAAGAAAAGGGAACTTTGTGGCTGCTCCATCCACCTCAGTTTGTTTCACACAGAAAAAAATCTGCAGTGTGAAAGTTAAAATATGCAGATGAACTGTTAATAAGACAAAAGTATTTCTAATCTGATTACTTGATTAATTGATGGAATACTTGATTACTAAAATAATCAATGCAGCCCTATTTTTGATATTATGATATCATTTTTGTTTTATTACCACCTGTAAGATTAGACAAGCTGTGATGCTGACTTACGTGATGAGCATTGATTGGTTCTCACGATCTGTGGGGGGAAAACAAAACCAGATGAATAAATGGCCAAGGGGAAAATCTTCCACTTTTGCAAGCTCACACAAACTGTGCGTGTGTGTGTGTGTGTGTGTGTGTGTGTGTGTGTGTGTGTGTGTGTGAAAAGCAAATAGAAAATCTGGTGTTCAGGTGCTATACCAAAATGTTAGTGTGATAAGAAGCCAAATAGCCAGAAACACAAGACAACACTGCTAGCATGAGGTCTAACTATAAAAGCTAACATTACCCTCCACTGAGCAAATTTAGAAACTTATTACATCTAAAAATGTATGTGGACACCACAAACAGAGTACATATTTTAGGTTTAACTGCGATGAAAGGTGCAGTATAGCGGTCATTTATATATATATATTTATATAGAAGCCACCTGACAGTGTAAAGACTCACAGTATGGCTAATGACTGAGCTGTAGCTCACACGGGTGGAAGGTTAAAGGTGGGGTTGAGAGGTTCAAGATGACTCACTCTGCAGCATGTCGGTGTAGGCGTTGTCGGCGATGGCGTAGATGTGCGGTGGCATGTCTGCACGTCGCCTGCCTTTGTAGGCGGCTACCACCTCGGGGGTGTAGACCGGCAGCCATTTGTACGGGTTGACTGTGACACAGAACAGACCAGAGTAGGTCTGATGCAGAGACACAGAGTTAGAAATGCACAGCGAGGAAGACGGAAAATATGTTTCTGAGTGATGGTCGTGCATTAGATGCTAACATAGATCATCCACATGCTGTATCTCCTCCTCAGGTTGAAGAGGACAGATGCTTCGTTCAGGTGCGTCAGCATAGCCATGTCCTCTATCATGTCGAACTTAGGAGGATTCATTGGCTGGAGGTCGTCTTCTTTTATTATTAGAAACTGAAACACACACAGTTCACACAGAGCTTTAGTTAAATCCCACACTGTGAAATTTAAGGTTTGATACTCGATTATAAAATAAGACAATTTTCAGAGCAAACTCAAAGTCTCTTCCAAAGATTTTTGATGCATAGAATACTATAGAATACTTAGAGTTAGCTGACTGGACGACTAACCCGCCCATCTTTGGTCTCCACAGTGGTCTTGTCTCCATTCAGCTCTCTGATCTCCACTTCAATATA
>VUQK01021462.1:0-11525 GCA_015106715.1 Bujurquina vittata | reverse complement strand
AAACTGAAACAAACACAGTTCACACAGAGCTTTAGTAAAATCCAACACTGTGAAATTTAAGATTTAATACACGATTATAAAATAAGACAATTTTCAGAGCAAACTCAAAGTCTCTTCCAAAGATTTTTGATGCAGGACAAAGATTAAAAAAAGGGATAGAGCCTATAGAATACTTAGAGTTAGCTGACTGGACGACTAACCCGTCCATCTTTGGTCTCCACAGTGGTCTTGTCTCCATTCAGCTCTCTGATCTCCACTTCAATATATGCCTCAGTGTCCTCAGGCATCCAAACGCGCTTCGTGCCTAAGAGAAATGGATTACAGTCTTATTTAGTAGGCAGTAGTACACATACAACATATAGACCTGTGTACAGAGAAGTATTCAGTGGAAACGGATACCATCAAAAGCCTGGGCCTTGGCAGCCAGCTGCTCCAAGTTGGTGAGGCGAAGGTAGCGAGCAGCTTCTCCAAACTCCGCCATGTCCACAAATCGAGACATCTGAACCCACAAAACGCAGTTAAGCACATTCGATAGCAGTCTTCAGCAGGTGGTTATTTCTCAAACATCTTTCCTGTGCCTTAAAGGTTCTTTAAGAACATTCACTGCAGCGTCATCGGCTTGCTAAGAAACAGCAGTGCTGGCTTCCTTTGAACAGCAGACATTTTAAAGCATCAGGGTCCATCTTCAGCTGTTGTGTGTTGGGATCCGCTGATCCCGCTTCTTCCCATTCCGATTATGTATGTGCCGATCGTGAGTACCGATCCGATTTCAGGGTCAAATTAATAACTGAGGAATCGACTGGGAATCATTCTGAGCTCTGGCTCTACTTAACATTGCTTTCATAACTGTGTGACATAAAACATGACGAATATCAAATATAATTTATTAGTAAAATGTGTAAAATTAATGACAATAGAACCAAAATAAATTACTGAGAAATTATTTTAAAAATGTATTTGTTACAGTCTAGTTTGTCATTTCCTCCATTTCCATCCATTCATCTGCATTTTCTTCCACTTATCCGATCCCGGGTGTCACGGGGCAAAAACAGGGTCCACCCTGGAGTGGCCAGCCTGTCGCAGGGCCAACAAGAAGAGCCAGACAACCATTCACGCTCACATTCACACCAGTTTAGAATCACCAGTTAACTCCGTGCAGTTCTTTGGAGTGTGGGAGGAAGCCGGAGTACCCGGAGAACCCACTCAGAGACAGGAAGAACACAGGAAGGCCTCGGCCGGGCAGTGGATTCAAACCCAGGACAGTTCTGACCACTGTGCTGCCCTTTGATTTGTTTTGTTACATTTTGGTAATAATTTTGATTATTTAGTCTGCATTCTTGAGAATGTAACAGTAACGGAGTTTCTCGTCATGTATGAATAATGAATGTAGCGCTGTGGAAACCTTTTACAAATTTCTGAGCTAACACGCAAACTCAGAGCCCATGTTACCCGTTGCTCATTTTTCCACCATTCACACTCGTTTGTGTGTGAAGGTTTGTGCACCTTCATCGTTTCATTGCAAATTTTATCACTGAATTTCTTATTTGGCAGCTGAATGTTTTTATTGAAATTATTCACCATGAATAAAAAATAGAATAAGACCATATTTATCCTGCAAACATGGTTCCCCCAAAATTACAGTTCACAATTCCCATTGACTGCACTGCAGGTCTTTATTTAGCTGCAAGTAAATCCCACACATGGACTGAACTAAACTGTGATGTCAACAAGCTGGCATGGCAGTCATTCACAGGTCTGGCCTAACTCGCTGCATTAAGGCTTTCAGAGAGCTAACAGCTGCCACATCAGCTCCGTTTGCAAAGCTCAGGCGTCTCCATTTATGTATTTCATGCTGGGAAATAAATCAATTCAGTTGTTTCCCTTTGTGTGAGTCTGAGTGCCTGAAGTAAGACTCACAAGCTGAGATGAGGGGCAGCTGGGGCTCAGGAAATAGGTTGCCTACTAATCAGAAGGTCAGTGGTTCAATCTCCGGCTCCTCTAGTCTGCATGTCGCCCTGGTGCATCCATCAGAGTGTGAATGTGTGAGTGTTAGTTTAAAAGTGCTCAGCCTCTGATTTAAAAAAAAAAGCATGTGTGTGAATGAGTAAGGAAGCGCTTTGAGAGCAGAGAGCTGCCAATCAAGCATCAGTCCAACTGCCAGTCCATCCTCCTTCTCAGGACAAAGGAGGAACTTCATGGACCATTTTGTTAGTGGCTGAAAAGCAGCTGCTTGGACACTTTTGACCTAATAAAGGTCCATGCATCCACAGCCAGTTCCACATGAAGTACACACACACTGCAGATGCATGATAGTTTAAAAATGGGCAGTAAAATATTGATAAATGTAGATTATTTAGGAGACTTTACAGTGCACAAAAACAATTTAAAGGCTTAAAGAATATAGAAACGTCTTCCTCAGTCAGCTTCTCGCAAAAGCTGTCCATGAAGCTGAGGTTTCACATTATATTTAAGGTGAAACAGATTTGAAACCAAGTCAATTCAGTTTAAATCACTTAAATTAGTAACACATTTATTATAAAGCAGACCAGAAAGCAGCTACTGTGAAATGACATTTGGAAGTAACCTCAGATACAATTCTGACAGTTTTGGAAATTTAGGATGACCATCTCATAATGTGCCTGCTTCCAATAGGAATGCAACAGGAAATAGTGCCCTGATCACATCAATGCTGGCAAAAAGAAGCAAAGTAAAACATACAAAATTCCTTTTTGGGGGAAAGCAAGCAGTCAAATCCAGTTTTGTGGTGGCATCAGAGCCCTCCAGCTGTTACCTACAAGGACACAGTGTAGATATAACTAATGGTGTTGTAATGGCCTCAGTTCAGTATTATCTTTGTACAGTTTGAATGAACAGTTTGAATTAAACTGGCACTAAAAGCTTTACTCGATCGGTGTCAGTGTGGCTTGCACCGAACACGAGTTGCACGCTCCGTCAGCAGCTTTAGATGCTGCACTGCCATGAAATCTGAATCCTTTACGTTTTTATGCATAGATTTAAAATGAATCTGTTGCACCTTCAGAATACCTGACAGCCAGATATCAAATCATGCATCACAAAAATAAAAAAATCTTTGAATATACATCAGCTGCGACTCAATAGCTCGTTTGTTCTGATCTGTTTAGTGTTATCGCTGTGCATTAGTGGATGATGATGATGCTTTCTGTAGTTCTTGGTTGAGGCTAATGGGTAATGTAGTATTCAGAAGCAAAAGCAAAGAGAAAAGAGATTATTATCAAAATGGGGGCAGTGTACTTACTGTGCTGGGTGGGTCTGGTCTGAAGCTCTTTGAGGATGTGCAGAAGAACACGATAGCTCAACTAACAGAGCATCACTTCACTTTATAACCTCCCCGTGAAGGTCACTGCAGCATGTGACCTCCTCCCCTACAGCTGACTGGGCAGACTGGTCTGCTGGACAGTCATAAAAGGGCTGCTGTGGTCAAGATAGAATACCTAAATGAAGCAGAACTAAAGCCTCCTCTGCTCCCTCCTCATCTTTGTTTTCCCCTCTCCATCCTGGTCTATCTATGGAGACTGACTGTCCACCGTTGACTTTCCCTCTGTGCGTCTATCTATCTATCTATCTATTTGTGTTTTGTTCCCTTTTTCTGACATCTATTCCATCCAGGCTCTCTAACCCTTATTATTCTCTCTGTTTAACAAACTGCTGTCAAACGTAATGGGCTGCATGGAGCTCAATTTGAGCTAAACCCCTATAACTAAGTGTGTAGCGTAAAAAAAAATTTTGAAAAAGTTTTAATAATCTGTCCTTTTATAGATCTTGTGATGATCTTCAGATGATCTCACTCAGATGTCTTAAGCAAAATAAGTTAATTTCAACAAAGTGTCACCGCAGCTGTCAATTGAAAGAACTGCAGCTGCTTTAAATCACAGAAACCTGTCCGCACGGCTTATCAGGCTCAGCGTGAGAGAGTGGGCGAGCTGCACTGACTTATATAAACAGATAAAAAGCAGCTGTAACATTAACTTAACTCATTAACTTATCTCAGCTAACCACCTACCTTTCACGGAGCAAATAAAACCCGTGTTGTAAAGTTGAGCAACATTTCTTTTCAATGAAACCTATAACTCAATGGCAATGTGGAGAAAAACACTAGAGACTAACTTCAAGTCAATTGCACAAGTTACCATCAAGTGTGGAATTTACCAAAGTGATGCTCTGTCCCCACTCTGTTCTGTATAGGCCTGAATCCCCTCAGACAGATCATCAAGACTGGCTACGGATACTGACTACGACAACCATCAGCCACCCCCTGTACATGGATGACATCAAGCTGTACGCCAGGAGTGAATGAAATACAAATCTACAGCAATGATATTGCAATTTCATTGAGACAGGAGAAGTGTAGTCGGATGGTCACAAAGAGAGCTAAGATAGTCAGAACTGGGGGGATTGCACTACCAGAAGGCAACGTTGCCGACACTGAAGACAGCTACAAGTACTTTGGAATCGCACAGGCAAATGGGAGCCATGACTGATAGGAAAACTGCAACTTCCAAGTACCTGCAGAGAGTAAGGCAAGTTCTAAGAAGAACAAGATCTGGGCAATCAACACCTACACCCTGCCAGTTGTCAGATACCCTGCTGGGATAATAAGCTGGCCGAAGGAGGAAATAGAAGCCACTGACATCAAGACAAGAAAGCTCCTACCATGCATGGAGGGTTTCACCCCAAATCCAGCATCCTGAGACTGTACGCTAAGTGGAAGGAAGGAGGCAGAGGAATAGTGTATCAAAACCACTGTCCTAGATGAAACAACAAAGAACCATGAATACATTAGGAAGATGCCCTCAAATGATCAGGTGCTTAGTGAGTACATCAGGCAGCAGAAACCCAAGAAAGAAGAGGAGGACGAACAGGAACCATCATGGAAGGACGGGCCACTGCTCGGCATGTACCACTGGACGATCGAAGAAGTGGCTGACATAGAGAAATCCTACCAATGGCTGGACAAAGCTGGACTGACAGACAGCACAGATGCACTAATCATGGCAGAACAGGAACAAGTTCTGAGAACAAGATCAATAGAGGCTGGGGTCTACCACACCAGGTAAGACCCTAGGTGCAGGCTGTGTAGGGATGCCCCTGAGACAATCCACCGCATAACAGCAGAGTGCAAGATGGTGGCAGGCAAGGCATACAAAATAAAGTTGAATTGACAGATGTATCAATACCAAGTGCAACGTCAAGAAGAAGGAACACGAGAAGCTTGATAAATACCAAGAGCTCAGAGAGGAGCTAGAAAGGATGTGGAAGGAGACGGTAACAATGGTCCCCATTGTAATCGGACCTCTTGGGGCAGTGACCCCCAAACTGGGAGAGTGGCTCCAGCAGATTCCAGGAACAAAATCCGAGATCTCTGATCTCACCCTGAATGTGTTTCCAATGACTTGGAGTGTATTAAGAGGTTAAAGGATGAATCCACTTCATTATGGTTTAGTTTAGTAGTTTTTCCATCACTTATGACGGCATTGCACTTGATAAGTTTAGCCTCCCCCTGCCTCATGCCATATTGTTGCCTCTGCTCACCAGTTGGTTTGTAATGTAACCACAGTCAGCTGCTGTGATAACTGGAAGGCCATCAGCTACCTACAACTAATGCTGTTAGTGTTTAGTTCTTGGCTTCTGTAGCTGTTAATAATAGAAAAGACTAATAAACTGTGATTGTCTTTAAACCCAAACACCAGCCTTATTTTAAGCTCCCATCATCCTTCTCTGTAATCCCTTCATCAGTAAGTGACATTAATGAATGAGGCAGCGATGCACATTGTGTTTCACTGATAACCCGATGCACTGAGAGAGTCCAGGCAGGCTTTGGACAACAGATTGTGATATTTGGTTTCTCTGAGGATAGTTGAAATGAAATGATAGGTCTGCTGTGGGAATTAAACGCAAGGCTTTCAGCTTTGATATCATGCTATTTTTACACTGAGAACCACCAGCCTCCTGCCACCTCTTTAAACTCAGCTTTGTAGTGCGGGTGAGTTTTTGATCACCAGCTCACATTTTGACAGATTGGGGAACCAAATGTTGCATAACATTACGTGGTGTAATTTGTGGCAGTTATTATTAGAAGCATTACAGAAAGAATCCACAGGCAGTTCCTGCTCCCACAGCAACTGATGTCAGTGGTTCCAACTTTCGGCCCAGCAGTCTTTTTCTGACATAAATATGTGGAACCAGATCTAGATTAGTACCAGTATGAGGTGCCCAATCAGAGGTATGGACAATGCTGATATTTGTCTTTGTGTTCTATTGATGGTTGTATATCATATCAGACAAACTGCTTTTTGTGGCCAACTTCACAACACTAAAGGTCACAGCACAAAACACTCACCTTATTAATTGGGATCCACAAAGATTGATAGAATCTGTACATACACTACATGCCAACTGAACAAAAGACCTACCTGCTTTAAACAAAAAACCTAGTGACTGTCTCAACTAGCTCTCAAAATTTATTATGAAGTTAAGTGTCGCTGGTTTAATTTGTTCAACTCTCAGCCTAATATACAAACAAAACAACAACTAATTTCGCCTAACTAGTATTTAGTGGAGTGCCAGGCTCAAGGTGACTTCAAACGCTAAACTCTTGAGCAGGCAGCAAACCAGAGAGGTCATTCACTGCCAAACTCAGAAGCAACCCCCCACCCAGGATAACCACTAAACACAATAAACTAAAACAAAAAAGAAAAATAACAAACGAGTGCTTCTATGGGAGGACGCTATAGCAACTGAAACTTACTACAGGAGCATACGCAGTCACAGTGAACACCTTAAGTAACCCATTGCTCAAGCACCAAGAAAAACCTGATATTTTGTCTCCACAAAAATAACCAAAATGGAGTCCAAATGATCCTGGACAAGCCCCCATTTATGTTACGACCCAGCTCAAAACCCACGACATAAAGGGGAGACTGACACCAGAATTTTAAGGAACAAGGATTTTATTTGAAATTATTTGATAAGCATCGCTAAAATAGTTACAACACGGAGCGCAGAAGAGCAAGAAGTGGTGAGTCTCCAAAGCTGACCTCAGGCATGCCTTATCCACACCTCATCAGATGTAGTCAGTCAGCACTCGACCGAGGCAGCACCTGAAAATTATCTCACTGGCATGGCAGAAAGTAGGGGTTGCAGAGGGGAGTAACAATCATGTGACCGGTTTTCTCAAAGTTGTGCTTAGAATTGTTAAATCATCCCAGTTAGTGACTTTAGACCGGAGTTTAGTCAGGCTTATGGCGTTTGATTCACTTTTATCCCGTCAGGTTTCCTGTCTCATTGCCCTCGGGTTGGCTGAGCCCTTTGTGACCCTTTATGTTTAGAGTTGTTTTATAAATAAAGGCGTAATCACAGACTTACTGCTGATAACACCACGCATATCTCTGTAAGCTCTCCATCCATCTAACCATCCAACCATCCCTATCAGCTGTCTCCTCTCCATCCCTCTGTCCCTCAGCTGTCTGACATGAGAGAGGATAATTGATCGGTCATTTTCCAGAGACCTTTGACTTTTTCTTGGAAATGACTGAAAGCTCTGCCAAATTCACGACTTTTTCTCCCTGTTGTGACCTTTTTTTTTTTTTTTTACCTAAACCACCCATACCCTCCCGTCCTAACCATATTTGAGTTTTAGCAGTTTACTTTCATCCACCTCTGTGCTGTCCCTCTCCCTTCCCAGTTGATACTCTCTAATCCAGGAGAAGTTTGTGTGAAGCCTAAATACTGACTCACACAGCCACAATAAACCCTCCGCTCACACACAAGCACAGTGAACCATTGCACCCACCAGGCTTCTATGAAAACTCAGTTTATTTTTATTCCCTGCTGAACTGATGGACTCAGTACTGATTTAAAAATAAAAAATAAAATAATCAAATGATAAATGATTGTTTAGCAGTTGGAATTGTTAACCACTTTTTTAGCCTTCTTATTAGAAATTCATCAATCTTTAGCACCTGAAAACAACTCATCCTGAACCAAATGTAACATACAGTTAGGTCAATCATATGTTTGGGCGCTGACACATTTTATTAGATAAGTACTCTCTGCTTGAAGGGTCACCCTAAAATTGAATTTATTTAATTTTCCTCTGGGCTGTTGTGCTTTCTGTCGTTCTTTGGTTGTAAAAATAGCTGTCTTCTCTTCAATATAACTAACGTACTTTGAAATTCCCATTTGAAAATCCCATTGTGGGACCAATAAAGGGATTTCTTATCTTAATGGCACTAAACAGCACCTTCAGTCTTTATTCCATTAAGAAAAAGAAAAGTTGAAAAAACTCAGCAGTAGTCATTCTTTCCTGATATCATGATCAGGTTTCTCAGAAGATCCACAGTCCTTGTTGTAGGAATAATTTTGGTCTTCCAAATTAACGTGCAGCTCTTTAACGTTAGTTCGGCCATGGAGGACACCGTTAATGTCTATATCACAGTCACGGCGGGTGGCTGTCCCTCCCTGAGCCTTTCTTCCTGTTAAAAGGCAGTTTTTTCTTCCCATTTTGTTTGCCAAATGGTGAAACTTGATTTGTGAGGGCTTTAGGAACAATCCTTTTATATGTGTCAGTCTCTTTTTCAAGGGTCTGAACGAATTGGAAAATTGACTGAAAAGCTGCTTCATGGATGTGTGTGGGTTATTCCTTTTATTGTTTCTTTATCAGTTAAGCTGCTAAAATGCCTGGAAATGCTTCTGAAGCACATAAGCTGCAGTCAAAGCTGATGTCAGCCAGCATCCTTAGACTGCAACAGCAAATCAAGTCACATTTGACTTGGACAAAAAATGTTTAAAGAAAGCTGAAGCAGCTTTGTAATTGTATTGTTTGGAATAAGAAAGCTCATATCAATGTTTACTAGAATGAAGAGAAGGATAAAGCATAGAAAAGTCTTGCAATAATTCAAAATGTATAGCATGGCATGTGAAACAGTGTGATTCATGGGCTTGGATGGCCTCCGATGGCTCCAGATCAGTGGAAATGTCCGGCACAGTGGGATCGGACTTTGGCTGGTCTTTAACCTGCCGGCTCCCGAGTAAAAAGCCAGCGTGGCATATTGTGTCAGCATGCAAATAGTGCAGCTAATAATCAGAACGAGTGGCCGCCATGTGACCTCCTTCTACCCAGACGTTTCCACTACCCCAACTACAAAGTATATTTAGAGTACTGGAGACTCATTGGAAATGGAGCAATCCTGATACCACTGAAGTTCAGACTCTCAACTTTGATTAAAGGCGTTGAACAAAGATATACATGTTGCATTAACTGTTTGCAAATATTTCTATGCAGTTCCCAATTTTGAAGAGATCTGTGCATAAAAACGAGGCAGCTGATTTCCTGCTGTGTGCTGTGTGACGAAGAACATTTGTGGCAAATGTCCTGAACTGATTCTCCCCAAATGATCTGAAGTGAAGATCTTTAGTGAAGTAAGACTGAATCAATGGATGGATGGCTTATGAAGTACGTGGAGCTATACCTTCTGATCATTTGAGCCAAAGCTGATTGGATGATGCTTCACAGACTATATGGACAGTGGCCCAAAATGTACCATGGGAATTGGGAACTGTGTAAAAATGCCTGTAAATACTCAGCGTTTAATGCAGTTTTTAATTATTTTCTCTTGAGTTAAAGACCAGCATCGGACCTTCAGTTGCATCTGGATTTTTCCATTTTAAATCTGCTGTGTGTGGAGCGCAGAGCCCAAACTGTAAAAACTGCTTCAGCGTGCAGACGTTTCTGGGCTGTTCTGAATGCAGTGCAACTTTTAAATGCACATTCACACACAGCACCTGTGCAGTGTTAATGCTAACATAATCCACCGTAAACTCCATAAACCACACAGCCAAACAGCTGTCAGACCAGCCATGACGCTCTCACCCCGTCTTGCACACACAGCCCAGTGTATCCCAGAACAATGGGTGGACACTATAAACTTATTTTAGCTCAACAACACAGAGACGCCATGGGAAACCCAAGCTAGTCCCCACAATCCCTCACTGCCACTCAGAATGACCGTAATGACACAAACACGGGCCGACAGGGACGTATAACTTAAACCTTTTAATTAAAAGCAAAATTAGCTGTGCAGGAGTTAGAATGAACACGTAACAGCAGCGAGCCGGCCCTGATCCCTATAGATCACATCTTCGTGTTTCTAATGACTCACAATCCTGCGCTGCAGTCTTGAAATAGTTTCCCATCGTCAGCAGGAATTAGTGACGAAAAGTTAGTTTGGTTTTGCTTCTTTAAAACCTGTAAATGCAGAACATTTAACATTTTGCTGTTTCATGGATTCTTGATCTTTATAATCAGGGATATAATCACGGTGGAAACCACGTGGTTACACTCAAGAACAGGAAGAGCAGATCAGACTTACAGAAAAAACATCTAAAAGAGCCTACACAGTTCTGGAAAAAAAATCAGAAACTGAGGAGAACCTGTACCAGAGTTGGAGGAGAAGAGGAACGGGTCATGAGCTGAAGCGTACCACATCATCTTGGTTTGCTATGGCATGAACACGTATGGCTGCAATTATGAAGTGTACAGGGTGGGCCATTTATACGGATACACCTTAATAAAATGGGAATGGTTGGTGATATTTACTTCCTGTTTGTGGCACATTAGTATATGGGAGGGGGGAAACTTTTCAAGATGGGTGGTGACCATGGCAGCCATTTTGAAGTTGGCCATTTTGGATCCAACTTTTGTTTTTTCAGTGGGAAGAGAGTCATGTGACACATCAAACTTATTGGGAATTTCACAAGAAAAACAATGTTGTGCTTGGTTTTAACGTAACAAGAGTTCCTCAAGGCAAAGAAATGGGATATTCTTCAATGACTAAATCAGCCATCTGATTTCAACCCAACCTAGCAGCTGTTCAGTTACTGAAGGCCACAAACGAGCCGCAACTGATGAAAGGCCCAACAGAGCATCTGCACGGAAGTAATGCAGCATTTGATGTCTGCAGGTTGCACTCTGCAAAGGATTCTCATCCTAACGTTCAGTCTTTCTTTCTGTTGTAAAAGTTAGCTTTCCTGCTGTTGTCTCTTCTTGTTAGTTTCTTCTAAAATAATTTCAGCTTCTTTGCTGGATCTTTGTTTCTGTGACTGAAGCCTAATGAGCCAGCTGCTGCTGCAGCCTGAGGGGATCGATCCAATCAAAAGACACCATCAGCTGGGCCACAAATGGAGCCCAGACATTTCAGAAATGACCTTAATCTGAGGTCATCACACACGCACACACACGCACACACACACACACACTCACACAAACACACACACACACACACACACACGCACACACACACACGCACACACACACACACACACACACACACACGAACACACACACACACACACACACACAGGTTGGTCAGGCAGCAACTGTGGTCAACATTCTTCTGAGGCTCCACACCAGAGCTCAATAATCCTCTCTCTCTCTCTCTCTCTCACACACACACACACACGCACACACGCACACACACACACACACA
>VUQK01021459.1:12951-37192 GCA_015106715.1 Bujurquina vittata | reverse complement strand
GAGAGCACAGTTCAGCTGAGTTAGTGAAGAGCAGTGGCAGACAGCATGCACAGTTTCCGTCTTTAAACGATTCCCCATATCAGTGAGAGCAGGAAGTATTTATGAGTAATTTACACGTCACGGGCTTTCAGTCCATTTTACACAGAGAAAGTACAGTAGCTTCATTTACCAGAGTGTTAAACCACCCTTTCATGTTCATTTGCACACTCTTTTATCTTTTTTGCACATCACTATCTTGTGACAAGAACCACTAGAACTCCCAGAGGCAGTCAGAATGGCCACCTATGCATAAAAAGGCATATATGCATAAATGTATTATAAATAAATATAATATATATAAATATAATTTATAATAAAAATTGAAGACTACACAAATTTGTTACCAATAAATGGTTGTGGCAAGGAACATCAGTACAGTTTTTTGCAATTTGATGCTATAAATAAAATTGAATTGAACTGGATTCTCAGTCATCTAGGTCATGATAGTTTCAAGAGCTTGAAACATTGTGACTTTACTTTTTTTTTTAAATACGTTTCACGTCGTAACTGAGAGGCTTCTTCAGTTCTAAAACCAAAAAAGTGGCGAGTTCCAAGTATTTAAACCTTGGTGGAGGTTTTCCCTTTTGGAGGTGGTCACTGACCCACTATTCATGTGCATAATCACATGAAAGATGTGGGTCATCACCACTAGGGGTTTCAGGTGAAACCACTGTGAGATGGCCAGTAGTTTTATTGTATCTGTGAAAATATGCAATTTCTGAAATTCAATTTCAATAAACTAACAAGCAAAAAAGTTTTATGTCCTCATAAATACATTGTGATGGCATACACTATATTGCCAAAAGCATTCAATCACCTGCCTTCACACACATATGAACTTGAGTGACATCCCAGTCTTAATCCATAGAGTTTAATATCGTCAGTCCTCCATTTTGTAGCTATACCACTTCAGCTCATCTGGAAAGGCTTTTTGCAAGATTTAGGAGTGTTTTGGGAAATTTTGACCATTCTTCCAGAAGCGCATATTTGAAGTCAGACACTGATGTTCAACGAGAAAGCCTGGCTTGGAGTCTCAGTTCTAATTCATCCCAAAGGTGTTCTGTTGAGTTGAGGTCACGACTATGTGCAGGCCAGTCAAGTTCTTCCACACCAAACTTGTTCATCCATGTTTTTGTGGTCTTTGCTTTGTGCACTTTGCACAGTCATGTTGGAACAGAAAGGGGCCATCTTCAAACTGTTCCCACAATGCTGGGAGAATGAAATTGTCCAAAATGTCTTAGTAGGCTGAAACATCATGAGCTCCTTTCACTGGAACTAAGGGGCCGAGCCCAACTCCTGACTAACAACCCCTCACCAAACTGTATATTCAATTCAGTTCAGTTCAGTTTTAATTATATAGCACCTAATTGCAACAGTCATTTCAAGGTTAATTACACATGCCACAATGCAGTCAGACAAGTATTGTTCTCCTGGCGTCCGTCAAACTCACAATCGTCCATTAGACTGCCAGACGGAGAAGTGTGATTTGTCACTCCAGAGATCACATTTCCACTGATCTAGAGTCCAGCATGCTTTGCACTACTGCATCTGATGCTTTCATTGTGCTTGGTGATGTAAGGCTTGGATGCAGCTGCCCGGCCATGGAAACCCATTCAATGAGGCACAACGCTCTGTTCTTAAGCTAATCTGAAGGCCACATGGAGGTCTGAAGTGACTGACTCTGCAGAAAGTTGGCGACCTCTGCGCACTATTTGCCTCTACCACTTTGTGACTGAGTTGCTGTCGTTCTCAATTGCTTCCACTTTCTTATAATTCCACTGGTAGTTGACTGTGAAATATTTAGTAGTGAGGAAATTTCATGACTGGACTTGTTGACCATGTGGCATCCTATCACGGTACCACGCTGGAAGACGCTGAGCTCCTGAGAGCGACCCATTCTTTCACAAATATTTGTAGAATCGGTCTACATGGTTTACATGCCTATTAAATTAAATTAAATAAAGTTAAATTATTTTTTATTTATATAGTGTCAAATGACAACAAACATTTGGCTCAAAGTAAATTAAAGACAGACCACACAATAACTACAGATAAAAAAAACCCAACAGTCAAAATGACCCCTATGAGCAAACACTTGGCAATGGTGGGAACAAAGAACTCACTTTTAACAGGAAGAACCCTCTAGCAGAACCAGGCTCAGGGAGGGACAGTAATCTGCCTCAAGTAGTTGGGGCTGAGGGGAGAGAGACAGGACAAAAGACATGCTGTGGAAGAGAGCTAGAGATTAGTAATAACTCATGAATGGAAAGTGAAAAGAGGTGAATGAAAAAGAAAGATTTGACAGGGAGCCTAGATGTTTGATTTTATACACCTGAAGTCATGGGTGCTGTTGGAATACCTGAATTCAGTGATTTGGATGGGTGAGTAAATACTTCTGATGATTTAGTGCATAGGTGTCAAACTCTGGCTCGCAGGCCAAATTTGGCCCGCGGTGTCATTATATTTGGCCCGTGAAGCTATACCAAATGACATTTGGAGCTGGCCCACTACAGTATTTCTGACTTCGTGCCATTACCCCTAATTCATAGCAGAAGTTGGTAGATTACTTCCGCTTGTGCTGTTGTTTACGGTTGCAGGGATACACACTTGCCATTCATTTAAACATTTTGACACTGCAGTTTCCTTTACCTGGCATAAATGGTACCACATCAGAGGTGGATACATTGCAAGGATGTTTTAAAAAGCCCCGAGGACAATTCAGTAACAGTGCCCCACCCATCACTTCTCACTGACTGGGTAGATGACATAGTAGTCAGCTACATCGTCATTATCAATTACCTTGTTTTTCTCCAAAGGTGTTGATAGCAAGGAAATATGTAATTATAAAAGCACCAAGGTTTATAGTTACCTTCAAAGCAATAAAATCAATAAAGTAATGCTGAACAAACAAAGCAACTTTATTTTCCTTAAAGCAGCTGTAGAGCTGAGCCAGAGCATTGGCCAAGCTAAGCACTTAGCATGGGTCATGCTAAGGGAAAGTGGAGTGGTGGAGACAGTCAGCTGTCCCTGTATCGCCCAATTAGGGAAATCATGTAGTCATGTGGCAGCTATTCTGTGGAAGGTATATCACTTATCTGGATATCAGAATGTTCTGATCACTGAAACAGAAACACTGGACTGGCTGAAGGCTGATCGGGGAGACACGCAGCTGTCAACTTGCTGCTACGTGATTATATGTGAAAGCCGCGCATATTTAAAGCTTTGTGTAGGCTGTATAGTATTAAGATTTGCTTGTTCCATATAAAGTTTTTAAGCAAAACTAGATAAGGTCCACATGAAAAGGTTCATTGATATATTTGGAGGAAGATTTCTTTCAATAAATATCAATGTTGGCCCGTGACTTTGTCCCAGTTTTGAATTTTGGCCCACTTTGTATTTGAGTTTGACACCCCTGATTTAGTGTAACTCACACTATTAAACTGTTTCATACAGAAAAAGACGTAATATGCTTTCGGTCTGCAGGCTCTTGAAGGAGCTTTGCAGCAGCTCAGTACTATTTCCCCCATGTGGTGAAGCCATGCAAATACATGTTCATTACCACAACTACAGTTGTGACCATACATTTGTAGGTGTCATGTACAAGGGTGACACCCCTCCCCCCGCCACCCCCACCCCACACTCCTAATCACTGCAGCCACTTTTCCGGCTTCCCTCAAAACACCTCTCTCAGTGTACAGCAACACCCCCCCTCCCCACCCCCCTCCTCCTCCTCAGACCCCAGGCTCAATGTGCCCAGGACCGGCTCCAGTTTGCACACCGGGCAGGTGGCTGGTGGTAGGTGTCGGTGTGGAGGATGCCATCCTCTACTCTATCACATCAAGCACACTCATCTGGATAAGGGAAATGGAGCAGTGAGAATCCTCTTCCTGGATTTCTCAAGTGCCTTTAACACCATTCAGCCCCTCATACTTCAAGATAAACTGAACAGGATGAGAGTGGGCCCCTGCCTGATCACTTGGATTTCCACCTACCTCACAGATTGGCCGCAGTATGTCAGGCTGAAGGACACCATGTCTGACACTGTCACCAGCAACACTGGAGCACCCCAGGGGACAGTGCTAGCCCCTCTTCTCTTCACCCTGTACACTGCAGACTTCTGCTACAATTCTAAGCTGTGTCACTTTCAGAAGTATGCTGATGACACAGCCATTGTGGGGTGTATCAGGGATGACAGAGAGGACGAGTACAGGAGCCTGGTGAGGGACATTGCTGTCTGGAGCCACAAGAACCACCTGCAGCTCAATACCTCAAAGACCAAGGAGCTGGTCATTGACTTTAGGAAGTCCAGACCAAGGTCACGACCAGTTCAAATTGAGGGAGTTGAGGTAGAGACTGTAGATGCCTATAAGTACCTCGACCTGTGGCTCGACAGCAAGCTGGACTGGACTTGCAACACAGAACACCTGTATAAAAAGTGGCAGAGCAGGCTGTACTTCCTGAGAAGGCTGTAGTCTTCCAACATCTGCATGAAACTCCTGGAGATGTTTTATCAGATTGTCATAGCGAGTGTCCTATTTTACACCGTGGTGTGCTGGGGAGGGCAGCACAACCAGGAGCAGCAGCCTGAGCCTGACCATAAACACAGTGCAACATAAAGTAGTAGTAGTACTGGACAATGGAAAATATCAAGGTGCGCTATCATTTCATCTGTCAGACATTCTATATCTTCTTTGTCTTGTTGTACCTCAGTTTATTATTTATCTATTTGTTGTCTTGCTTGTATATTCTTACATATTTCTTGTATATTTCTTGTATATCTGACAATATTTCCAACTGTATCTCTATTTGTGTGCCTACGTAAAAAGTGTTACTGGAACTTTAATTTCCCTGACAGAACCCTTCCAAAGGGATTAATAAAGTTTAATCTAATCTAATCTAATCTAATCTAATCTAATCTAATCTAATCTAATCTAGTCTCATCTAAGCAAATGATTTGGCTTGCAAATGATGTTGATGTTTCACACCTCCACATCTTAAGAAATGTATTTTCAGAAGACATTCAATGAGTTTTTATGCAAAGTGCAATTTAATAACTAATCAGTGTATTAATCATGTTGTATGAATGCACGACTTCCCTTTTGTATTGTTAGTATGTAAAATGATCACAGTCTAGACACTGGCGGTAGAGAAGATGAAGATGGAGGCTTGGTTGGGGCTCTGAGTGACCAGGGAGAGGTGGCGATTGGGAGAGGTGTGTTGCACAAATGAGAGTCTGAAAGGCAGAAGACAGAAGAGCGCTGAGATTGAAAGTACGCATAATGAAGGCTGACTGGCTGAGAGAAGGTGAGCAAGAAAATGATTGGATTAGAGTGATGATTTCAAAGATGAAGTGACAGAAAGAATAGACTAGCCTCTGAATATTCAGGAAGTGTACAGATGAGTGATTACAGATCTTCCTTACTGAACTTATGCATAAGCTTCTTTTCCACAAATTTGCACTGCAAGACGCCCGTTCAGAGTAGCTTTAACATTTGTTTGGTGGCGGCCTTGATGAATAGAATTAATGGGACTCACCTTGAATTTTCCCTTTATCAACATGGTGTGTAAATACATACCAAAAAAAAAAATAAATGTCCATGCATATTTAAAAAAAAAAGTTTTTAACTTATGGGTACTTAAGGGTATGAGCTACTTAAATGATCATCATTTATTATCCTAATAATAAAATCTGGTCTATAGCAGAACTATATAGCAATATTCAACATAAATCAGATATTAAGATGACTTAAAGAAGCTTTCATTTTATTATTTTAAATCGGAATGCCTCTACAGAATGTCCGTCCTTCATACTGTATCACATTCTCACATTATTCATGTTTTTGAGGCTATTATGACACATTTGACTTGAATATATTATGTTATTAAAAGCTAGCCTCGTTTAAGGCCTACATTAAAAGATAAATGTGTATAATTTAAGCATGTTTTAGCTTGTTTTCTTTTAACTGTTTTAAATAAAATTACTATGCAACTGTGTGAAGTTTAAAAATGTCTGTGTTCCATTTCCTTACTTTATTCAGAGTATTCAACATTTGAGTTGTACTACGCAGTTTCACATGAAAGTAAATATGGTAATAAATGCAAGATGCTTTATTTGATAATTAAATGTATTATATGCTAAAAAAATATTAAATTAGGGATCAATGTGTGGGTTTTAATTGGAAATGACACCACATGACACATGACATGTCCTGAGTGTCAGTTGGCCGCTGAAAAAGTGGCCAGTTGAGCTGCTAATAAAATGCAGTTACTGGTCCTAATCAGTTGAGTAAGTTTAAAGCTCATAAATGAAAAGACAGTCACAACTCTGAATTCAAGGAGCGAGTAATGAGGCTCTTTAAAGATGTAGCAATGCACGTTTTTCACAAGGAGGCAGTGTTGCCTTTTTATTTTTATTCATTCATTTTTTAAAAAGAGAACTGGAAACATACTGAGACAATACAATACTTTATTATTTAATATGATACTTAAAACAAATTTAGATTGAATCAAATACACTATCAAACACAATCTATTCATTGATATTACATCATATAAACTTACAGTTTTTGATTATATTTAATCTGTGGATGGCTGGCTGGATGGATGGAAGTAATGGATGACTTGTGGCAAATACAAATTTAGAATTTTTCTCTTTTAAATAAAAAAAAAGCATAACTTTGACACTGATGTGTTTAATCTCAGTTTTTCAAGCACATTTTTTGCTGTTAATCTATTTAAATCTGCCCAAAGAAAGCAAAGCCCAAACTCAACATTAGCACAGCAGTGACCAGTTCTTCACCACAAACTATTGAGCCAAATGTTGTAATTTGAGCAACCTGCTTTCACAAGCATTACATCTTTATCATGGCATTTTTCATGGTCCATAAGATCCAGCTTCTGGAGTCAGGAATCTTAGAGTACCTAAAGATTTCGGGGCCACCTGAGTGTGGTGTGACTGCACTTGACATCACCCCAAATGCCTTTCCATCTTCACAGACCAGTGGACCACCAGAGTCTCCCTGAAAGCATATACACGCCAAGTGAAAAGTGAAGCAATGAATATTAAGTTTGTTCGTCCAAATCATAATTGCAGAAATGTAATTACCTCATCTGGACCAGTCGCTCCCTGAGAACAGTAGAAGTTTTCCAGAAAACACTCCTCATTGTCAATCAGTGTTACATTGACTTCCATGAGTTTGGTGGAGAGATAATTACTATTCCTGTCTGTTCGTCCCCAGCCGGAGATTATACATGATTTTGGCAAAGTACCACTGTCACGGCCTGCCAGAGGAATAGCTTTCACATTCCCACTGAGCTTTGCCTTGGAGGACAACTTGAGGAACAAGAAGAGATAGAAAAATAAAAATCAAAAAATGTCTTTCTTTCAGAGCAAATTTTCCTGGAGTCCAGTAAATTACCTGTTTGTCAATAATAATCTGTTAATGTGGTAAATAAACATTAAACTGTATTAACACTTTCAATTAAAAAATCCTTTTGCTACTAAAATTTTGAATGAATAGACGTATATGCTTAACAACAAACCTGTATATTTACTTTTTGAAATGTTTTTTTTTAATTGCTATTAAACCAACAGACTGGGCAAAGTGTTATTATAGTTATTAAGATTTCAAGTATTTCAGGAACCGCTGATTGTTTAACTTATTTGAAAAATAAAAAAATAAATGTAAACAGCACAAAATAATGATAACACCATTATATTTTATTTATTTTGGATATTAACCCCATGTCTTTGAACATGTGGGAGGAAACCCAAACGGGGAGAACATGCAAACTCTAACAGATGTTACTCTAACTGTGAGGCAGCAGTGCTAACCATAGTGCTAACCACCACGCCACCGTGCTGCGTTAGTTTCCTCCCACATTTGTAGCTTCAATACTGTATACAACAGTAGTCTTTTCGAAAGTCCCATCAGAACGTTTTTTAAAGCTCAAGTTGTCCCTCAGTGGACCAAAATGTTACACATTGTTGTTGTTTGCGGATGTATTGTTGTCGCTTGTGCATCAGTTTTACAGGCACGCTAAAACAAGCGAACACAAAGGTTCTGGCTCCAAATTTTTAAAAAATGTGATTAATTGCAATTAATTGTGTGATGAAATTCTTACCTTCAGAAGCATTACATCATTCACAAAAGAAGTTCCATTGAAGTGTTGATGTGGAAATGCTTGTTCCACAGATATGCGTTGAATGCTTGAGGACATAGTGTGAGCTCCCAAGAGGGCTGTATAGATCCTGAAATGACAAAAAAACATATGGGAAAAAATTATAAACAATATGATTACTGTTTCTGTGACACTTCACAAACCCACAAACCCAAAGTATTAGCCACAATTGTTAGCACTGTTATGGCACATCTAGATACTATTTTTAATCATGAATTTTGAAGATTTCAAGGTAAAAGGCTAGATTTTAGTACTGTATGAATAAGAAATTATGTCAGTGCCCAGGACATTTTGGCACCATGCCATATATAAACAAGAAGTTTGATGAACTCACTTGGCTTGACAGTGGGCAGCAGTCATCACAAAATCCTCATTCAGAAGGAAGCCGCCACAGTATTTTATTTGACCATTTAACATGCGCCTCTCCAAAAGCACCATGTATGGCCTGCTATGTGGCACAGCCTCATGGCCTCCAACGATTTTCCCTGAGTGAACTGGAAGAAGAAAAGAAAAATACCAGTTAAACAGATCCATCCTCGTGCATTGTCATATTGTCATGTGGAGCAGTGTAATGCACATAACATTGTGACCTTAAAGTCATTAAAAACACCATTAAACATACCTTGATGCTCGAGAGTCAGCACAGTAATCAGTATAACCAGTTTACAGTGGATAGACATGGTGAGAGCACAGTTCAGCTGAGTTAGTGAAGAGCAGTGGCAGAAAGCATGCACAGTTTCCGTCTTTAAATGATTCCCCACATCAGTGAGAGCAGGAAGTATTTATCAGTAGTTTGCATATGTAAGTGATGTGGCTTTGAAGTGATTAACACCTTCAGATACTGAGAAATGTTGCAATTTAAGACAGCAGATGAGTTTATATACAAAATGTAATTCAATAACTTGTGTCATATGGTTGTAAGATATGCATTTTGCACTCTTAGTAAGTAAGGTAATCATATTTTAACTGAAGGAAACTAGGACTGTGGTAAGAATGTGTAGACGTAAATGCAAAAACAAGCTGGTTTCCTAATTAGTTTTAATCTGTTGCTCTATTTTCCAGATTTTCACATCATGAATTTTCTTAAGTTATTCCTTCCCCTGTTCCCTCTCTATCACAAGTAAATTTGCTTGGATTCCCATTTCAATAAATTTACATCTCACGAAAACCACTTTTGCAAGTCTATATGTGACCACAGGTTAACTTGTAATTGAGTTAAATGTGGCAAACTTGCGTGTAAATCAGACCACTGTAGTGTGCTGTAATAATTTAGCCACGGATGCCTCTGTGGTAATACCCAGAGCAGCGAAGATCTATATTGACGTTTTATATTTAAAGCTGTGGCTTTCTCAGAGGAGCCTCTTTGTCTGTCACACAGCCCCAAAGGTAACATTATTCTGATGTTATCACGTCATAAGACAGTGCATAAAAATAGGATTTGTTTGAAAGTGTGGTTCGTGGAACTTGAAGTGAAATGGGACCCCAGAGCTACCAGAGGAATGAAGAAGTCGTTAGCATACTGTGAGAGAAGACATGAGATCGGTTAGCAGACGTTTTTTTACAAGCCAGCATAGGGAAAGAATATTTTCTTGTATCCCACACTTTATAAGATAAATGTGTGTGCGCTATATATAAAATGCAATTTGTGTGCTCGTGGGTGTGACAGATACAGAAAATACACTTGTGAGGTTCAGCACTCGGTGCTTCAAGTAATGATTCAGTATCCAGCATGAGAATAAACCTCAGCAACAAGCAGATTTGAGGAGATGAAAACAGCAATAGCTATATCTTTTTCTTTTTTTTTTACAGTGCAGTCAAGCCTAAAGTTATGCAGCTTACTGACCACAGTGTGCTGACATGTCGGTTACATCACTTCCTCAGTCTAGACTCAAATATGTCCGTCTTATATCTTGGCCATAAATGTTATTGTCATTGTTTTGAATGATGCACAAAAGGGTTTTAATGTGTTGGAAGAAAAGAGAAGATGTGGGAAGATGAGAAGGAAATGAGTGAACAGGTTTTTGGGACGTGAGCTCCTGGAGTCCAGGGCAGTAATGGGAATTACAGGAGGAGAAGCAGAGAGGAACTTGCTTGGTAGAACAGGGCCTTTACCATCACTTTTATGAGGACCACGGGGCTGAGAGGACTGGCTGGTTTAGCCATTGGACATAGCAGCAAGGAAAGAGGGAATGCAATAGCAACCATCAATCAAAGTGCAAATTACATGTTTATTAAGAAGAAAGGAAAAAGACAACAATAAAAGGAACAGACATTCCTAAAACAGTCAAACTAGATCAAACCGTGGATTTAACTGAAATCACATATGGGAACAGAAGTTTATGGCCTGAGACCCATACGAAGGTGACACTCACTCCACTTACCAATCATCCCAGCATTAGCTTAGTATGTGCTTGTGATATACTCTCTTTTTTTTAGCCAGACGTGGTTAAATTTCGATTCTTGTTACACCTTTTTCCAAAAACAATAAAATAAAAATTATTCATGTTTTCTTCAAGGTGGCTCCATCAGGAGGTGGCACCCTGCTGCAGCGGTCAACACCTTCACCTCACAGCGAAAAATGTTCACCTCCTGGGTGGCTGGGCCCTTTCTGTTTCGAGTTTGTATTTTCTTGAGTGACTTCCCTCCCACTGTTCAAAGATCTGCATGCTAGGTTAATTAGTGACTTTAAATTGACTGCGAGTGTGTCAGTGTTACTATCTGGTCCCCTTTGTTAATGGAAGGATGGATGTTTCTTCAGTGTTCATGCATATCCTTTCATATGTGCTCTTATCATTGAGGTTGTTGGCTCACACGTAGCCCGGCACTCGGATTACTGAAGCTGGTGGCTTGCTGTCCAAAAAAAAAGGGCAGCCGTTTTATAGTTTCATAACTACTGTACTGCGTAGCTACTGTGGTGGAAAGGTGTCACAAATAAGCACACGAGAACCCACACTAGCAAATCTAAGAATAAAAACAACATTAATAATTTTCAGCTACCAGATAGTTGTTTCGTTGTTATTGAGGCATTAGCGAAGCTTCAGAGGTTTCACAACATAACTGAAGAATTTTTATTTCCAAATTTCCACAGAAATTATGTGTGCTAGTTTAGTTTCAGGCCATTTGACCTAGACTACATTGTCGCTTCTTTGTCATCTTGAAGTCTTGATGATGACACTGACTTTTAAATGAAAAGGAAACAGCAGAACAAATGAGTCACATTTACAAGTGGTTACTCTGTTTGAGATGCAATCTGTAATGCAAGTTTCCTTTCTCGAGATGAACAGATCGGATATAGAGCTGCATTTTCTAATTTGTTAATGCAGAATTGAAGAGGCTTTATTCATTGCAAACTGTTAAATCACAAGGATCATCATAGTTAATAAGATATGGATATAATTATGTGAATGATGAAAACAAGTATTGAATGCCTTATAAACCTGATGCCCAATAAAGGTCTACATCAAGCTGTGGTATTGCACTGAAAAGAAGTAGTTTACTACAAGGTGAGAAAGTTTAGTAATTTTTTTTCTGAGCGCATCAGCTGCTGATTTTAAGTCTGCATAAATGATTTTGAATGAAATTCGTATACTCATTTTAATGCATTCTGAGCAGTGTTTTTGCAGATGGAAAACTTGTGCTCCACAGATAGACAGCTGGCGGGGTAAGGCATAGAGAGACTCAGCAAGAAGAGAGAATAAAAGCATTGCTGCTGCACATACATGTATAGCTTGTATAGATCGTTATTTTTCCAAGTCAGGCTATACCCAAATGAATGGCATGTTCTTTGTAAATTAACTTTGAGAAAAAAATGGAAACAGCATATAGAATTAAAGTGATATTTTCAAAAGTGAATACACTTTTAGCTGACTGACACACTTGCCGCACGTCATTTTCCTCTCTAATGGAGCTGTTTTAGCGTTGTGATTAGTCATACAGAGATCCACACAAACCGTAGTTTATACGCCTCCCCCATATGTGCTATCTATGACACTTTGCATGGTAAACAAAAAAAAGATAACCCTGAAAATGACTATTGACTTAAATGGCATGAGCTGATATTTTAAGAGAAAGGTATGAGCATGTCAGTATGGAATAAATATTTATATATCGTGTGCACATGTGATTGTGCTGCAGCGAAACACAAGAGAATGTGTTTTTCCTTTCGTACTACAATCTCAGCTGCACGTAAAATACTTTTATGTGCACAGCCTTTGAAATCAAATCATGTGTTTGTGTGTGTGCTGGACACATTAGACGTAGTAAAAAAAAATATAAGAAGGTTCACTTTCCCACCACAGACTATCATTTCTCTGATGCAAACTTTGGCTTGCATCTGCCATCTGACAGTCAGTCTTACCGCACTGACCGAAGCTTCAGGAGATACTACGTCCTATGATTCAAACCTATGATCTTCTGGTGATTTACCTCACTTCTGCTTGTTTAACAGCTCGTAAAGAATGAGCTATAATTCTCAGGCATCAGCTCTCAAGCACTTTTGGTGTTTCTTTGCTCCACTACTTTAAGGCCATGCTTTGTTGGGCTGTTTTTTGGGGTCTTAGTTAGATCACACATAGAAAGACTGAATCAAAATAATGACAGCATGACGAGGCAGAATATATGTAATTATTGACTAATTACCTTAAACACACACGCGCGCTACAAATGAGCCTCTATTCAAGTAACAAACCCGACAAAAAGAAAAAGAGTGAGCAAAGAGACAAATCATTTAACTGAGCCTTGAACGCATAAATTATGTCAACTCTATTGTGTTTTTCTGTTCTTCTTGAACCATTTCAATCCAAAAAACATATGCTGTCTATCCGCTCTGGACATGGAATTCATATTTAGATGTATCAGATTTAAACCAGTATAACGAGAAGATGGGAATTCCAACAAAACAGTTGGGCCACATTTTTTTGCAGAGAAAAGTGATACTGGTAGCTAATAGCTTCCAAGTCTTAAGCTGTGCTATTTATCAGGCATTTCAAGTGAGCCTGTCAAAAGTGAGGAGATGTGAACCAACTTGTAATTATTGAACTGCATGTTTGCTTAATGAGTGTTTTGGCTTCTTCTTATCTAGTCACGTCTTTGAATAAAGCATGTCGAGTTGAAGAGGACCAGGCCTGATTCCTTAAGCCTTTCTTTTCTCACACACATATTTTCTTATAACATAAATATATTAACCAGAAAAGAAAGTTCTTAGTTTAGTTCTTAGTTTCAGACATAAGTTCAATTTCAGTTAGTCTGAACTCAATGAAAAGCAGAAGATTTGATCCATGAATACTTTTGTGTTTGGATTAGAGGCTTTCTAGGCAGATTAAAAAGACAGCTTGCTCTTCTTAGAGTTTTTATCAATGCTGTCAATATGCATAAAAATCTTAAAAATAGACCTAACTATTTATGGTTGCTAAGTTTATTTTAACATTCTCCTCAGCAAAGACACACAGTGTTACCAATATGTAAAGTATAACACAGAACTGCTCCACTGTCACTCACACATACGCATGCACACAAGCAAGTTTGCAGAGCGCTGTATCTCCCCATCAGTCTGTTTGTTTGGCTGAGCGCACAGATCTGGTGTTCTGACCACAGACGCCACCTCGAAAGAGGTGTTCGTCAGTCAAAAAGTGTGGAAACAATAAGACACCAGCGAAAGGGTGTTGTCTCGGCTTTCGCAGCAGTGCAAAAGAGGTCTAAAAGTAGGCAACATAAGACTAATACATCAGCCCTTTTCAAGGAGGGCAAAGAAAAGGTCAGATGTAATTAATAGGAATGGAAAGCTGATATTTAGACTTTCCTGTTACCCCCGTTATGACTGACTTAAATGATTGAAGTGCCAGATGTTGGAGGTTTTGGTCTGACCATGTCACACTGGGTCAGGATCTGCTGTGTTTAGACTGCTGAGTCCAGGATTCACCTTTATTTTTGTGAAGGCTCATTTACAGAGTTTCGCTCTTTCGCTTTCTCTCTCTCTTTTCCTTTTATTGATTCTTTTTATAGAAATGTTAAAGGTACGGTAGAATCGGAAGAGTTATTCTTACCATAATGAGGACAGATACATCGACCGACAGGGTGACAGATAACCTCTTTTTAGCTTTGTCCTGTGAGCATTGCTATCCCTTCTCCATCGACTTTTTCACATCTGTTTTCCACACTGTTTCTGATTCAGTGTTTTGTGTGTGTGTGCGTCCTAAATTTCTAAATTCTAATTAGTGTAATGTTGTTTGAAAGGTGCCATATGTTGCAACTGAATTACATTACTTCAGTAAAATGAGACCAAAATCTTTGAATTCTCCCTCTGCTCTCAGCATCATTCACTCAGTGTTTTGCAATGTGGGGATTTTATAAAGCTATATATTATTAAAGAAAGGCGACTATCACCTGTTTGTGCAAATCAGGAATATGTGCACTGTAAATGCCTTTTATTGGCGCCAGGTTTTCTTTTCCCAAGTCCCCAGATTTCATTCTCACACAGGAAGCCTTGACTAGTTTGCTCCCACCAGATGAGAAAGGAGACTGGTATTCTGAGTATTTGGCATTCAGTATTCAGTTGCAAGAATAAAATGTCAGTATTTGGAGGTATTTGAATTAATAGGAGATGGATAAAGAGGATGAGAGTGAGAACAATAGAGTGTGTATCTTTAGAGTGGTCTGCCTAGAGGTGGAGAAAGAGGCAGACAGTCTGTGTTTGTCATTAAATGAAAATTTTCAATGGCAAAAACAGATGAGCCCTTCTTATCTGACGGTTCCTGACAGCTGTGACCAGACACAAGGGGTGCATGAGTGTGTTTTTGCGTGCATTTGTGCCTGATGAGTCTCTGCATGTCCTTCTATGTGTGGTTTTGATGATGAAAAGGTGACGATTTATTTTCTCTCCTGGACCACCCATACAAGTACCAGTGTGCTCTACACTGCACAGAGCTGACAATGCCATTAAAAGCCTCTTTACATTGCTTGGTTTGAATTGTTTTAACCTCTACAATACAGAGGTCATTTCGCCTAATCTGTGATTAATTTTCCTGGATTCGAAATTTTTTTCTCACTGTCTTGTTGTGCTGTTAGGCAGCAAAGCTGGCATGACACTGGTTCTTTATGATTTAGTATGACATCAATGGCTCGGTCACTCACTACACTACAACATATCAATGTCGCACCTGCTGTTTGCTAGCCTAGCTTTGACTCCATTGATGGCTGAGTACATCAAACCCATTTAGAATAACAGTTCAAAAAGAAATGAGAAAAGACAGAAGGATAAACATTAGAAAGTATGAAGAGGAAATCCTTTATGTGATTTTTGATAGTGATGAGGCTGTCAGGAAAGTATCCATAATTTAGAAGTAAACATTTGGCTGCATTCCCACCTAAACACAAAGAAGATTCCTATAATGACACACTGTTTGAAGCACAAGTTCAGATGCATATTATTATGGCGTGTTTCACCTTGTACTTCTTAGGTTTCATTTGTTTTCATAATTCCTTGTTTGCCACAATGATTCATATCCCAAATGTCTGCCTCTTAACAGTGCAACATTCTTTTCAAGGTCTCAGACTTCTCATATTACAGGCCACTCGTAAGCTGGTGCAACAGATTGCAAAATAATGCAAATTATGGCTGAGGACAAATGCAAAAAGCAATCATGTATTGTAATCATGTAATTTAAAATGCTCATAAAATATTAATTCTGACCTACTTTCAAAACATTCTGAAGTTTGAAGTGGTGATAATGTATCACTATGAGATGTCATTAAATACATTCCCTGTAATCTTTATTTATTACCTTGCTGGGTCGGACTCCCTTTTGTATTCAGAACTGCTGTGATTCTTTAGATCCAGCAAGGTGCTAGAAACATTTACCAAAGATTTTGATCCATATTGACATGATAGCCCCACACACTTGCAGCAGATTTGTCAGCTGTATATCCAATGTGAATCTCCCATTACACCACATCCCAAAGATGCTCTACTGGATTGGGATGTGATGACTGTGGAGGCCCTTTGAGTACAATCACCTCCACATGTTCAAGAAAGCAGCGTAATAAAGAGATGGATATGGTCGGCAACAATACTCAGGCAGTGGTGTTTTCAGATCTTCTATTGTTTATTTTTTGTGGGCCCCGTTTCCTGTTCTTAGCTAACAAGAGTTGCACCTGGTGTGGTCTTCTGCTGCTGTACTTTATCTTCTTCAAGGTTTGACATGTTATGCATTCAGTGATGCTCTTCTGCACACCTTGATTGTAACAAGTGGTTATTTAAGTTCCTGTTCCCTTCCTATTAGCTTGATTCAGCCTGGCCATTTCCCTCTGACCTATGGCATTAACAAGGCATTTCCATCCACAAAACTGACATTAATTTTCTCTTTTTTTAGGCCATTTTCTCTGAATCTTTGAGATGGTTGTGAGGGAAAATTCCAGTAGATTAACAGTTTCTAAAATACTCAGACCAGTCCATATGGCACCAACAACCATGCCACATTCAAAGCCACTTAACTCACTATTCTGGACTTCAGTTTGGACTTCAGCAGGTCATCTTGACCATGTCTGAGTGAGTTTCTGCCATGTGATTGGCTGATTATATATTTGTGTTAACAAGCAGCTGAATAGGTCTACTTTATAAAGTATATTTACTACTGTATTGTGATTTTGTTTATGGAGGCTGAAAAGTTTGCACTGTGCTAAAAGAAAATCCAAAAAAAGTTCAAAGTAATGCTTAACAAATTAATTAAGCTCGTACTATTTCTGCAAGACCGTTTAGCTCCATGAGCAGTTTAACCTGTGGAAAAGATGAGTAAGCTGCCGGGACTTGGTTTTTAGAGAAAAAGAGAGGGGTTCAGTTTACACCTTTAAAAAATGGATAACTGCCCTCTAAAAAAATTGAGTGTAATAAGTGCAGATTCAGCAAACATGTGTAAGAACTAACTTGGAGGATGTGGAAAATTAATAATATCTACAGTTGTTTAAGTAATTTTGGTCTTTTGCTAATTTGATCTTCTTTTCCATGAAGTAGTATCAGAACTGCTTGTTGCATAGGTGATATACAGCAAGAGTACATTTTAGAGAACACTTCTTTATAGCCCAACTCTGAGAGTCAGAGAAGCTACAGCAATAAAGCTATCTAATATGTGATCTGTGACCCTAACAGCAATAGAAACTAGTTCATTAAAACAAGATATCTATTTCACAGGTAAGATTAAATTTTTATCATGAACCACTTCCATGCTTCCGTTGAGATGCAAACAATGATTGGCCCTTGTCTTATTGTCAGACAGTATGTTTTCAGTACTATGTGATCTGAGGGCAGAATCACTTGAGTCATTCACCTTCAGTTTCTGTTGAACTGAACAATCACAGGATCTTTAGACCTCCACTTCAAAGACTGGAATGACACAGCACCTCATTAATTGTTCCACAGTAACTCTTTTACTCCTAGCTCACACTCAGCGGCAGTCAGCAAGACAAAGAGGTTTCCCTGAGAAATACACTTATTGCTTATGGAAAGGTACCTCCTGCCCTGACCTACTTTTTTTTGAAAACGTAAGTCATAAAATTTCCAGAACTGAACTGGAATTTAGGAGCATGTGGAAGACAAGCAGTGTCTGAGGCTGATGCTGAGTTTGCTGTCCCGTATGATGAGAGCAGTGTGGTAAAATTATGAACATGTGAACAAGTCATTTGAAAGTGCTGAGAGGCTATGTGAAAAAATCAATAGTATTCATCTAGTGGACTTGTTAAGAATCTGAGTCAGATTTGTTTGCTGTATTTTGGTTCTACAGCTGGTTCACCAGCAATGGTTGGTGCAAAGTGGTTTGACTATATAGTCAGAGTATCCAATAAGGTCACACTTACTTAGTTTTGATTACCTAATTATTCTTGTAAATGAGCACTGTGACAAAAATATTTTTTTATGTTTACACGAAGTGTTCAAGAAACATTTAGTGTAATTAAACTATCAATGTGACAGGTACTCATGTGAGGTTTGAGGTAAAAAATATAATGATGCTGCTTACTAGCTTGCCATTACAAATCGGAACCGGAGCCAGAAGGGTCATCTCAGCCACCAGCTTCTACTGCCTGGCTGACATTGTGTCGGACTGTGGCCCCCAGTTCTGCACCGTCCTCAGAGCTAAAGTCAGTCTCTATTCTGGCTTCTACCCACAGACTAACAGGCAGACAGAAAGGACCGATCAGGAGTTGGAGGGTACCTTGCGCTGTGTGGTCCAGGAGAAACAGAGTGCTTGGAGTTCACACCTGGCATGGGCTGAATATGCCCACAAGTCCTTGACCTCCTCTGCCACTGGATTCTCCCTATTTGAGGCTTCCATCAGGTTTTGCCGCTGTTGGTTTGAGTACACTAATTGGGATTTTTTTTTCTATGATCATAGCATAGCAACTTACAGTATGCTACTGTTCTTTGTTACATCAGAACCTGTGTTGAAAATATTACCATCAACAAATGCATCCACGTCTTCCCGAACAGAAAGCCATGGATAACTGAGTTCCAAACCCTCCTGAAGGAGCAGGTGACAGACAACAGTACAGTGTTGCCAGGCATAACCTGAAAGTGGAATCAAGGTGGCTAAAGCTGCATACAAGGTGAAACTTGAGAAACACTTCACCTAGAGGAATCCGACAGGTAGGGCAATCAGCATACCACTAATTACAGAAGCAATCCAGAATCCTCACATATAGACATTAACGCCTCCCTGGCAGAGGAGCACAACTGTTCTTTGGAATCTTTCAAGCTGCCTGCTGCCACTGTTCGTGCAGTCCCAAGAGGTGTGGTGAATATACAGCACTGTCTCTGGAGCTTGAAAAAAGGCAACTGGACTTATTTTTGTTAATTGAAGACGTTTCGCCTCTCATCCGAAAGGCTTCTTCAGTTCTCAGACAAATGGTGGAGAAATGGTGGAGAGACCCAGGGGTCTCTCCACCATTTGTCTGAGAACTGAAGAAGCGAAACGTCTTCAATTAACAAAAAGAGGTCCAGTTGCCTTTTTTCAAGCTCCAGAGACTACGATGACCTGGATGACTGAGAATCTACACAGACAATATACAGCACTCTTAATAGTTTTCCTTCATAGCAAAACAGGAGGGCCAGATGGGATCTAAAGAAGACTGATCAGTAACTGTGCTCAACAATTTGCAAATGTGTCTGTTAGGCCACATGTCTCAAATTAACTACAACCATCCCTGTACCCAACAAACCCATCTGAGCATCTTAAATGGCTACAGACCAGTGGTACTCCTTTCCATTGTCACCAAATGCTTTGAGCCACCATCCCACCCAATCTTGAGCAGCACCAGTATGCTTACAGAACAAACAGATCCACAGAAGATGCTGTCACCACAGCCCAACAAACACTAACTCACCTTGCCCAAAAAGGGACATATCGTTAGCCTAATAGCATAATCGCCTAAGTCATATTTTGGCCAAAATTGAGATATCTATCTATCTATATGAATCTACACTGTTAGCAGAATAGAATTAGGTAGGAATCTCAAAATATGCCAAAATATGACTTTGGCAATTATGCTATTAGGTTGACGATATGTGAGAATGCTTTTCATTTATTACAGCTCTGTGTTCAAGGTAATTATCCCCAGCAGACTGATCACCAAACTTCTGCCTGTATTTGGATTAAAGACTTCCTATTAAACTGTCCCCAGACAGTTAGATTTGGAACAGATCTATCCTCCAGTCGGCCCCTCAGTACCAGTTATTCTGTTCAGTTAAGTTATTCTGAGCCCTTTGCTCTACTCCTTCTATGCATCTGACTGCACTGCCACATACTCTTCAAATGCAGTAATCAAATTTGCAGATGACAACAGCAATGGGTCTAATTTCTAGCCACAAACTGCACAGCAGCTGAAACGATAAGCCTCCAGAGAGATATAAACACATCACAGAAAATCATCTGACTCCCTCTCCACACACCAGATGGCATCTTCAGGACACACTCCCTCCATAAAGCCACCCATCTCATCACCTCTTCCCACTGCTCCCATTGGGAAAACACTACAGAGCCTTCAGAGCCTGCAGCACCAGGCTGAAAAACAGCATTTTGTAAAAAGCAATCATAGACTCAACACCCAGAAAGACCCTAGTCCTTTACTGATACAGTACATCTGGGTAGTATTGACACCCAGTTACGTCAATTAGAGGCCACTAAAGTTAATATTGAATCAGTGCATAACTTTGACAAGAGAATGTTTTCTCTGGACCCCTCCCCAATCAGATAAGGAGTACCATATTTAGCCGTATGCTCTCCTTTCATGCCTTGTGGTCACTACAGTGGACAGTTATTCAAAAGCTTTTTTCTTGCATATGCATGTGTTTTGTTGTTATTGTCATGGTCCTGGGCCATGTGCCCAGTGTTTTGTGTTTAGTTATTTTAGGTTCTGTTTTCACTGAGTTCTCTTTAATGTTCCCAGTTTATTTTTGGTTTTGTTATTCATCTTAGTTCCTGTCTTGTTATTAATTATTGTTATTTACACATTGATTTCCTAGTTCCCTTTGTTCCAGTCTCCCCTGCGTCTCTGTGTTCTAGTGTCTGTCCTGACCTTCTGTCATGTCTCTGGTCTTATGTTTTTGTTATTTTGTTTACTTCCTGTGCGGTGTATCAAGTCTGTTTCTGTCTCTGTCTAGTTGTTTCCTGTTTTACTCAGTCCCTTTTCCTACGTGCTTTGTGTTTCATTTTGCTTCCCCTTGTCTCGTCTGAGCGATTACATTCAGCTGTGCCCCTCACCTGTTGCTTTTCCCTGATTACCTTGTGTGTGTATTTAAGTCCTCAGTCTGTATCTGTTTCTTGTCGTGTCGTCGTCAGTGTGTACCATGCTGTGTGTCACCTTGCCCTTTAGATTTGTTTGATTTTGGCACCTGTCCAGCCCTGTTTATTTGTATTCATTGTTCTGGTCATTCCTTAATAAACCACCATTTAAGTTTAGTTCAGTGTTTTGAGTTCTGCATTCTATACCTGCAACGCAGCTCCTTTTGACAGGTATAGTATATCAGCCAACACAGTTGATACTTTGGCCAGTCATGGGAAATTGATTTTATATTTATTTGTTATTTGAATGTAATTAACGGGGTCTGGATTAGTCAATACTAGCAGTAGTCACAGCGGATCTGAGGATGCAATCATTTTTCTATTATTGGTTTGTTAAATAAATCTTTCTGTTTGACGGCTAATGATGAATTTAAACAGTCAGGAAAAAAAGCATAATACATAAAGGGTTAAATTGCTGCCTGTCTGAGTGGTGTCCAAAAAACAATGTGGATTTTATAGATAATTGGGAAACTTTCTGGGGAAAACTGGTCTTGTTAAGAGAGACTGAGTCCCTGTAAGTAAATAATTTAATAATTAATTGATTTATTCTAACTTACAAAAACCTGGTTACAGCAAGATGAATATGTTAGTTTAAATGAATTAACACCCACAATCACACACAATTATCAGAGTCCTTGATGTACAGGACAAGGAGGAGGAGTAGCAGCAATCTTCCATTCCAGCTTATTAATTATGCTCAATGGAGATGTGTGGAAGACAAGAACACACATGGTGACTCAATATAACTATAACTAATATCAGGACTTACAAACTGTAACAAACAAGGAATCAAAACAATATGAAAACTGGGAAACAGAAGGATCTCAAATGAAAGCAGAACCTAAAAGAACAAAATACAAAATGCTGGGCAAATGGCCCAGGACCATAACAATCCACGTAGAGGCTGAAAACAATAGCCTCAACACTGCATTTATTCTATCAATTGGAGTCTCTAATAATGTAAATGAGTTCACCCATCTCTTTAATTGCATTCTATATCTTGTTTGACTTGTTTTGAAAGATTTAACAGTATTCCCTGAAAATTCTTTGAAAACAAAGTGGAGATGTTTGGCCATAATGCACAGTGGTGCATTTGGCAACACCCAAACACAGCCTATCAGCACAAATACCTCATACCAACTGTCAGCATGGCAGAGGAAAGTGGAATCGGAGGGTGATTATTTGGGTTTTATTAAAGCCACAGCACTTGGGCACCTTGCAGTCACACCAAAGTATTTCAGAACCAAATGTCAGGTCATCTGTCTGACAGCTAAACCTTGGTCTGAAATGTGTCGTACAACAGGATAATGATCCCATCAACAGCACGAAATCTACAACAGAATGGCTGAAAAAGAAAAGACTCAAAGCGTTGCAATGGTTAAAGTCCAGACCCCAGCCTGACTGAAATTCTGTGGTGCAACCCTTAGAGAGCTGAAACATACTAGGAGCCTATAAAGGGGAGACTGATATGGTCTCTTCTCTGGTTGTTGTTAATCCGAATCCGAATACTTTATTGATCCAAGAGGGAAATATCATTAATAATTTAAATAAATTAAACACAAAAAAATATAAGACCAAAAAGATAAATTTGAAATATATACACATGTACATTCTTGTGACTACAATTAAGGCAGTGCCTGATAATAATATAAATCTGGAACATACTGTCTGTATATGTACACATAATAAATTACACTGGTGTCACCTATTTAGGGAGGAGTTTGGTGGCCACAGCTAGGAATGACCTCCTGTGGTGCTCTATGGTGCAGTTTGGTGGGAGGAGTCTTCCACTGAATGTGCTCCTGTGTCTCATCACTGTGTCGTAGAGCAGGTGGGAGCCATTGTCCATAATGGCCTGCAGCTTAGACAGTATCCTCCTCTCGGACACTGCCATCAGTGAGTCCAGCTCCACTCCCACTACATCACTGGCTTTATGGATCAATTTAATGAGTCTGTTGGCATCAGCCACCCTTAGCCTGCTGCCCCAGGATCCAACAGCATAGAGGATGGCACTCGCTACCACAGACTCATAAAAGATCCTGAGCATCGTTCGGCAGATGTTGCGTGAGCTTTATGGCATTTTTCTATACTTACAAGCAAATCAAATGCCAAGAAAATTTCAAATTAGTTACACAACGAAAAAAAGTTGTGGTGACTTGTATTAGCAGCAGTGAAGCGCCTCATGCAACTTCCTCATTTAGACTGTAATGCTTGCTTAAGATGCATATCTTAGCAGTTACGCACTGTTCTTGTTTCAACATCACCACAATAAGATCTTTGATGGTTGTGAGGAAGTTCAATTCAATTCAGTTTTATTTACTGTATATAGCATCAAATGACAATGTACAGTCACTTCAAGGTGCTTTATATTGTAAGGTAGAGTGTCTACAATAATTACAGAGAAAAACAAACAGTCAAAATGACCCCCCATGATCAAGCACTTGGAGACGGTGGGAAGGAAAAACTCCCTTTTAACAGGAAGACACCTCCGGCAGAACCAGGCTCAGGGAGGGGCAGTCATCTGCTGCAACCTGTTGGGGCTGAGGGGAGAAAGAGACAGGACAAAAGACACACTGTGGAAGCGATACAGAGATTAATAATAACAAATTATCAAATGGAGAGTTACGCTTAACCAGAGTAAAAAGAGGTGAATGAAAAGAAACACTCAGTGTATCACAGGAACCCTCCAGCAGCCTAGGCCTATTGCAGCATAACTAAGGGCTGGTTCAGGGTCACCTGATCCAGTCCTAACTATAAGCCTTATCAAAAAGGAATGTTTTAAGCCTAGTCTCAAAAATAGTGTGTCTGCCTCCTGAATCCAAACTGGGAAACTCCTAGTATCCTAGGAACCACAAGTATGCCAGCAGTCTGAGATACGGTACTATGAGGTTTTAAGATAAGATGGGGCCTGATTATTCAAGCCCTTTTTGAGAAGAAGAATTTTAAATTTTATTTTGGATTTGGAACTATGCTCTCTTTCTAGTTCCCATCAATACTCTAGCTGCAGCTGAAGGCTTTTCAGGGAGCTTTTAGGACAGCCTGATAATAATTAATTACAATAGTCCAGCCTAGAAGTAATAAATGCATGGATTAACTTTTCAGCATCACTCTGAGACAGGATGATTCTAATTTTAGAAATACTGCGCAAATGCAAAAAAAAAAAAAAAAAAGCCCAAAAAAATAAATAAAAAGTGAAA
>VUQK01021458.1:42887-66498 GCA_015106715.1 Bujurquina vittata | reverse complement strand
TGGAAACTATTGCTGTGGAGAAGGATGTTTGGAATACCCTACTTAGCCTGCTGTCACCATGAGCCAACTTTGGATAAGCGGAAGATATATGGATGGATGGATGGATGGATGGATGGATGGATGGATGGATGGATGGATGGATGGATGGATTGCATAATAAACAGATTTTCCAGTTGCTCTGTACCTTCTTTCCCTTCTCTACTCCCCTGCTGGTCTGGGCTGTATTTAACGATCCAGGCCGGAGTATACGCACACACTTTTGAAAAGCATTCTTTTATGGATAAATTGGGGCTGTCTTGGTGACACTGTCCTCTCACATTGCTTATAGATTTCATAATCACTTAACGCAATGATTTTCAGAGAGGCAGCTTTGGGAAAGCATTGGCATCAAAGATCACACCGAGTCCAAGTGAACTGTGCCTGGGACTACCTCTTCAAGTGGGTCAGAGCATGGTACGCTGGGCACGGTACATAGCAGTCTCACTATAGTCAAAGGAAATGGACTTTAGGGGGTTAAACGTGCTCAGGCATTGTATGGATCACCTAGTGTGAGTAGACCCTTAATCACTTAGTCACATATTGACAGAAGTGGTTTCAGATTTTACCATTTAAACAGCCTGCTGCAAATCCCTTTAAGCTCCATTCCTTTTCCCATTTGGAGATTTTAAAGCTTTAAAATAAAAGAAATTATGATAAAATGATGAATCTTTAGTTTGCTCTCTGGTCTTACAGTATTTGTGTTACTTATGTATGCTGGTTGTGTAGTTGTCTGACTGTGAATGTTTTAAAGTCTCTGCTGATTGCATTTGTCTGTAGCTGCACACAAAAGCCTTGCTATTTTCTCTGTTATGTTTCATTTTATGTGCCCAGAGTAAAAGTAGAAATGCAAGAACCATATAACCAATAATCCTTCTCTAAGAATACATTTCCTTTAACTTATATATTTAAAGAAAACAACAACAAAACAAACAAAACAAACACAAATTGGGTTGAAATACATTTTGCTAATCCGAGAATGTCCTCAAAAGGAAACATTTGCAAACGTGACAATGAATCTGCTCTGAAGCACATATTTATATGCAGACATTAATGCAGAGAGGTCAGTTTAATAGCCCTCTAAATTGCCACCGGGCACTCTTTTTTTTTCTTCTCCAAAAGCTGCTTTCTATTCAAGCCCACAGTGGTGGAGAGGCGATCGCTGCTATGATTCCTTATCAATATGCACAAGTTCCTCGACCTTTGAATACAGAAAATAACCCAATGAGAATAATGATGATTAACTGCCGGCATTTCAGTAATTAATGAAAATTACCAGAGAATCCATAGTTAATGAAGAAGGGCGAGATATGTGATTAGAACTGGAAAAGAGATAGCTTACAGTAGCTGTGGAAAATGAACTTTTTGAGAAAGCATGTCTCAGTTATGGAATTTTAGCATCTCTCATTTTCATCTGCTGGCAGATTTGAATGTTAGACCATATAAAACATAAAAAAAAAATGTTTTCTATGTAAGAGAATAAAGAGTCCTCTTAACTTGATAATGGAGTTCTTATGCTCTCTTCTTCAGTATGAGGTTAGTGTGTAGTACTAAATCCCATAAATGACACCATAAAATATAATAAAACCCACCTGAGACCCGGCTTCCTCATATGGAGGCATTGCATTTTGGCTGTTCTACACTTTTAATTATATATTAAAAATGGGTCATTTTTAGCCCGTTGCTAAGGTGAACATAGTTACATTGTAGTAAAATTTTAAAAAGTAGGATTCTTTGATAAGGAGCGGCGCATGAAGGCTAAAGACAGGTTGCTAGGCCCGTTACGTGCTGGCTTTACAATATATCATACATAATTCTGCACAACCTTTGTGGGTATAATTAAATGTTGCGAAATATACATAAGATGCTTTTATAAAGTGTTACAGGTGCATATATAATAACAATAAGTCATTTTAGCCTGTTCCTTAGTGGTTACTAGGCAACCTGATGATGTCTGATATAGATGTGAACCTTCAGTGGATGCAGTATATGACCGTTACACAAACTCAATACAAACAGGTAATATGAAAAAATAGAGCAGTAAATTACATAAACTATACACTGTTCTGACCAAGGGGGGAAAAAAAATCACCCCTTACATACATGCAGGTGTGAGGTGGAATTCAGTGAGCTTCCGGTGAAGTCTGCAGCCGTCCAAACTCTCCTATGTCACATTTCTTTTCATTTGTATCGAGAGTTGCCCCAGTTCACTTTTGTCCTCTTGTCGGCAGGATTTCTTTCCTCCACAGACAACTGAGGCGGATCCCTAATCAGGAAGGCAACAACAGCAAAAATTACACAGAGGTGACGAGAATTAAACCAGCAGAACTTTGATTTGATATCGTTTCCCCCAAAATGAACTCTTGTTTTCAGGGAGTGTCAGGGGAGAAGGTTGAAAAAATATATTTAAAAATCTGAGGAACCAGCTGAGTAAATTAAATGGATTTAGAGAAAACAGGGAGGCCCCGCAGAATGATTTTCAATAAGAAGGAGATGGATGAATATGGTGAATAGCAAACGGCTGCTGGAGCCATTTGTTTCAAATCCTTTCTGTGAAATTAAATCCTCAACTGATTATAAGAGAATGGTATTACATGGATGAGGAGGCAGGGATAGAAATATGAAACAATTCCAAATGTAGAAGAGCACAAGTGTTTTCTCTTACCCAATGAAAATAATGCTCCATGCTGATGCCACTGAGCAGAATTTGCTCTCGCTGATAGAAATCATCCAAGAAATGGCTTTCATGATTGCAGCTAATGTTTGCATTCAGCTGTTTGCCAGTTTGAAAATATTCCCTGCTGCTCATTTATGCCTTTTGGAGTCAAGATTAAGCTCTTTTTTTTTTAATATAAAATGTACCTGCATTGTGGATACTTGTAATCTGGACCTCGGCTGTTTGTGTTGGCTTACAGAAAACAGAAACTAAACACTAAAAGGTGCTGTAATTGCCTCCTTATCAACAAAATCTGCTGTTATTTTGACAAAGATCCCGACAGACTAGCGATTTTAGACAGTGTTCTTGCTGTCCGTCTGTGGCAATGCTGGCAGCATCTAAGAACTCCAAATCCTGACCAGGAGGCGTGTGTACATAGATGATGCTCAGTGGTAATCTGATTAGGGTGAGGAGATAGGGATGCCTGGACTATATGTCATCTGAAAACAACATCACTGCTATTGATTAACTGAGCAAACATCAGATGGAGACACCAAACATTTACACAGAAACGCACACCCACACACAGACACACTAAGCCAGCTTCTCTGGGCTATGGCAGATGGTGGTCTGATATACTCACATACACTATGTGGGTTCATTTTCCTGTGTATCACATGCCGCACCAACACTGTCCACTCTAGCAACAGGCTGTTGGTGAGAATGCATTGGAGCTGAGGCAGCTGCCTCTCAACAACCAACTCGTTCATGATGGAGTGGCAATTGTGACCCAAGGCCACTGTTACAGGCAATGTGTTTATGTCTTAAACCCATGCTAGGCCATAAGCATGCCACAGGACCTCCAATATCCGATCAAATACCGATGAATTATCAGCATGTTTTAGAGGCATCATGCCAGCAAACCTCATATGAGCTTGTTTTCTGATTAAAACTCGCTTTGGAGAGGGGAAGCATCCATCTGTTATGCCGAGTGGAGCCATGTGTGTTTGGACTAAGTTTTGTTTGTGGAAACACCGTAATGCTTATTTGTCCCTGGGAGCTGTGTGAGAGCAGCGACTGGGATTAGCGAGAGAAAAGACAAATAGGAAGTAATCTGTCAAGTGGGGAAAAAAGCCCTGCCCCGAGGGCTAAATGTCCTGACTCCGTATGCTTTGTGCAAGTAACAATTAGGATTCATATCCCCTCGTAATTACCAAATGTTTCTGACTACCAGACAGTACATGGCTTCAAAGCCGTTCCAGACGATTTAGATGTGTGCAGATCAGAGGGGTTGATATTACCCACACTGCATAAGTTTCTACAGTCCATAACTTTTTAGCTGCATTATGGTCTCTTTTCATAGGCAATGTTTTTGTGCTGGCAGGGTCTATTTTCTGTACAAATTCTATGAAGTTCTGCAGTGACAACATAGAAAGTCTAGAGAACAAAGTGCCATCAGCTTATAGTTTTTTTCTCCAGCTGTACTTACAGAGCTTTCAGCTGAAAATAGTTAAACTTATTTCTCTCTAACAGAAAAAAATCTATGATACAAACTCTTTACTTTTTACAAATATCTATCTATATCTATATCTGTGCATATGTGTGTTATCAGTTTTCCTGATATCAGTCATTACACTATTATATAGACAACATATAGACATATACTCACAAAGGGCAGTGCATTACTAACAATAGTTAATATTAGATAATTATTAAAATTATTTACACCTTTTGTATGTTATGTGTCACAAATACATCATATTGTCATATTATAGAATTGACACATCTCAGCAGCAAGTCATAAAAGCACCTTTTACCTACCCTGCTCTCTAGCTGATTATTTTTCATTTTTTTTGTTATTTCTATTTATTTATTTATAATATGTATGTCTATTATTACATAGTCTCCATTTTTACAATATTTTTTTTTATTTTTACTTATTACCTACTTCATTACTTTACTTATTATTTATTGTATATCTGTTTCTAGGAATAAGAATAAAAAACTGAGAACTTGAGAACCAGTTCTACATTTTACAAAGCATCAGAATCGTATGTGTCTGAGCTTATCAATTACTTTATCAACATCTGCAGGTTCTGGCGATGCACAATGCAAATCTGCAAGGTTATATATGCGGGTTTTGTGTTGCCATAAAAAAAAGGAGTCACGGCAGAGATGATGAAGCGGTCCAAAGCGTTGCTTCACCAAGAAAAACGATAACAGTGCAGTTGCACCGTTTCTTTCTCTTTTTTCATTATGTTCCAAATGTGTGGATGGGCCTTCAGACGCATATGAGGAGAGTCAGTCCTTGACCGTAGTGTGAAGAGATGACTGGAGATGCAATGCAGACTTCAGGACAAGGAGCTGCTGAGCAGGTTGGTATGGTCAGCACACGAAAGGGAATATGGAGTACAAGAAGATTAGTACACTAGAAAGCATAAATAGAAAACTAGAAAATGATGTGGCAGGGATTCCATTACCTGTGAGGTTCCCCGGCACAAAAACTGAAGTCGACTTAATGCAGACAAGTTTTAATATCTCTGTGCTCACACACTATATAAACAACACAGACACACTACTAAATCGCCCAGTGGATTTGCAGCAGCCGTGTCGATCAAGCCTCCCCGACACTGCTCCCTGAACAGCTCCACTTCTGCAGCTGAGCAGAAATAACACCCTGCTACCACAACTGGAGAGGAGCCTGGAGGGTAGCACCACTACAACTGCCAGAATAATCTGGCAAAGTGGAAAGTGGAAGAGTGACCCTTAAATACTGCTGGCAGGTCATTAGTTGATGCTCACCTGGTTCACTAGCCAGTGATCTGGTGGGAACTGGTGCGAAGTCACGCATTCAGAATCAACTACTGGATGACCTGATGCAAACATTCACAGAGGATGAATCCAGTAAATCTCTAACTGGCCACGTTTGACAAGCTGAGTGAAAAATAAGTAAAATATAAGACCTGTGCTTTTTATCAGTGTTGAGATTTTGTTTTCATAACGTGTCTTCTTTCAAAGTAGATGGAAAAAAGTCCCAAATACACACTGAGGTGCAGGTATTTTCCAATACTATGTCTAATGAAAAACGTGGAAAAAATAACCTATTAAATAAGCTATTAAATTAGATCATGCATTTCTAGCATTTCTTCAGCATAGATTTTAAATTTGTAACATAGAAATGATATTGTTAATGCAAGTAGTCAGCTGACCTGTGATGTTTCCTGCCAGATTGTTCATGTTACTTTTGTGATTTCAAATAAAGCATCTGAGCTACTGTTGTCCCAGTTAATGTCCCTCTGCTTTACTAAGGACATACAACTGGCATTCACATGAGCCTCAGATGTAATTTGCATTCATCCATGATTAGAATGCCAACATAAAATGTTGAGCCTGATCAGTTCAATACAGGCCTGTTGGTATGCTGATGTTAGTACATGTATGTAGGCCTAGTACATCTAATAGTGTGGTAGTAAACTTTTAGAATTCAATATAAATTTTAACTTGAGTTAAAGATCTTCAGCCTCTTTCATCTCATCGTATTACTTTATCTTTTTTCGAGGTTTGCTTAACGGGGAATTTTAACAATGTTAAAAATCCCTTTTTAGGGTATTTGAGTAAAGTAAGTAACTGTAATTGGAGTGCTAACTGGAAGTACTGAAAAGTGCCCATGGGAATAGCCCGTATTGCTGCGGCAAAGAAAACCTCAGAAATGAAAAATAAAGGTTAAAGTGCACAGGGATTGATGCTCTTAAGAGTCCATACAGAGGACAGATCACATGTGAGCATTTAAAACCATTATGAAAAGAGCAAATGGCACTGTATTCTGCACCTTACCTGCATAGATAACATTGCTGCTGACTCACTGTTTTCAGGTACAGAAGCACGGACGTTGTTTCTTTAATGTTCATATTGCTGAATTTGTGACAAAAAAATGAGGATATCAAATAAAATTTTAATGATTTCTCCTTTTCTGTGTCAGCTAAGATGGATGTGCAGCAGATAAAGAAGTGGTGGATAGAGCCAGGCCTGAATGGAAGACTGGCTATCAGATAGAGATTCACTTTCTCCTCTAAGGGAGGGGAAGTAGCCATTAGTCAGGGAAGTAATCTAATCAATGTTGTTGTGCACAACAGTGCAGACAGCCTCAGCGCATCACTGAGCGCTATTATTCTTAGTCATGTTCTCATTGAGGGAAAAAACGCTGGCCCCCAATGGCCCAAATCTCCTTTCGTCCCTGTGTGCAGGTCCTGCAGATGCTAATATGCCAAGCTATACACGAAAAAAGCGAGGACGAAGATGAGGGCGGCCTCTCAACTAGAGGAGCCAGACAGACTGTTAATATCATAGGGTTTTAATGCATATGAAATATTAATATAAATGAGGGAGGTAGCAGTATATTATCAGTATCCACTCCTGGACAGATTGTATTCAACCTTTGGTTTCCTGCTGTGCTGGTTTATGTTCCGGTGCCCCTTGCATGTGGTGATAATCTCTGACCAGGCTGCAGGAGAGATAGGTGAGATGAAAGAGGAGAGGAGTGGAGAGCGGCGCTTTGATGGCCGACTGCCACGAGTTCAGCCAGGGTCAGACCGCACCACACTTCATAAACTTTTGGAGCCACAGAGCCAGAGGGAGCACGAGGATCAGACAATAAAGTTTAGCAGCAAAAGGTGCAAATAGTTCATCTGAATTTTCATATTTAATGGAATACATCATCAGCTCTTATAGTTTCTATTTTTTTTTCCCTTTTCTGCATTTATTTCTTTTTGTACATTTGAAAAAGCTCCATTATTGAGTGTGAATATAAACACCAAAATTTTAAATAAACCTCCAGACAGATATCTCTAATATGGTTATCACAGGCTCATACCCTGGGTGTGAGTGCAGCGCCATCCACCTGATTCTCACACCTTCTGTTTGTGAGGGGCAGCCAATCAGAAGACAGTCGGCTTCACCCTGTCATTCCGTTTAAGTCAAAGTTGAGCTGTTTAGACATTTGACAGCAGTAAAAATGCCATAAATTAAATTCTTCTAGCCTGAAATGTAACAAATTTTTCTAAAGTGATCCAAAATACTTAAAAAAAATATTTAAACATTTTATATTTTTGTACAGATGCTACAACCACCGAGCCTGTTGATGTTGATGATGACAAATATCTGTTCAGATACATTTTAGAACCAGCAGAGTGGGTCGAATCAATAAAAATAAATAGTTAAAGGGAATCTTGAAACTGTGAAATTGTGCGTGCCTTGTCTGTGCGTGTCTTCTGTGGAGCGGTGGTGACACAGTTAAAGGGGACCTTGACACTGTCAGGAGAACTGTCTGTGTTCCCACCACGCTTGCCCAGCTTCCTGCAGAGACAGGAACCTGCTGGTCTTTGAAGGGTAAACAGTGGAATAGTACAACAACGTAGGAGTGATCACCTATGGTGCACAGCAAGAACGTTCCTGATTCACGTACCAGCTGGGGTCTTTCTGTGTTTACATGTTCATCCTGTCCCTACGTAGGCTTCCTCCTGCTATTCCCATCTCCTCCCACAGTCCAAAAAACATGCTTTTGGTTAAGTGTTTATTCTGCACCAACCATGGATGTGTGGTACACCAAGTGCTTGAAGAGTATAGAATAAAATGATTGCCCCTGAGATTAAACTAAATTAGAGGTAGCTGAGATTAAAATACAGATAATAAGAGGGTTTGGAGTGTGATATGATTGCAAAGGCACCTGAGCTGCTATTTCAGTGAGTGTGGGAAACACATGCAAGGTCTCCTACCATTGCTGTGATTGCAAAGACTTTACAAAGACCTGGACTTTTAATTTTCTGTGTACTAAGTGTTAATCCATGTTGAATTAATACGGATAATTATAAATGGTAGTTGTGAAGATTTTTTTGTGTGTGTGTGTGTGTGTGATAAACCAGCGGAAATGGTGTTTAATACCTACATTCAGACTTAGGCAATGTGGGTTAAGCGTCTTGCCCAGGGACACAATGACAGCATGTGTATAGACGGGGACTCGAACCAGCGACCCTCTGGTTACGAGGAGAGCACCTACCCACTGCACCTGTCTAGTGTGTGGCTATAGTGGAGCGGTGGCCAGCCTGAGTTATTTTAAATCTCCAAAGAACATGGAGTTTCTCTGATAAACTTAACTGAAATTCCCTTTGGTGTATTCAATTAGTCATTTTTTAAATCACGGGCTTTTTTACCCTCAATGACATATTAACAAACTCTTACACTGCACCAGGTAATCACCGTGTAATTCAGTAACTCTGCAAATGCTTTCACTCAAGACATTCTTAAACCATCTGAACTACTGGCGTTCAAAGTACCAATACAACCAATCCCCTTAGAATATCAAGAATAGTCAATAAACACACTGGTTTAGAGAAAAAGATAAAAAAAATTTAAAAAACAGAAGGAAATATTTACATCTTTTCTTTTCAGGTGTTCATCAGTTTCACTCTTTACCTAACAAACACATTCAAAATAACATAAAACTATTAGTTCAGCTAATTACTGTAAACCTACAGACCAAAAAAAAGTAAAAAGTTTGGACCCACTCACGCATCCTGTATAGCGGCAATAAACTAAACTAAAATGACACAGTTCAAACTGTTGCACGCCTGCTCGGGAGCGCTGCAGCCCACTGGTGGGGCGCAGGGTCATATTTAGACATTCTAAACAGAGCTGACCCACACCACACTGTTAAGGCATGAAATGTGAACAGTATTTAAAGGTTAAGGGGAGAGACGCCAAACAAACCAAAAAAAATTGAATGTATTATTTTATATATACATACAAACAAAAACAAAAACAACATATATGAGGTTTTCATTCTAAATGCACTTCATAGGTAGAATAAAATCAAAATTGCCTCTGATGATCTGTGATCTTAATATGGCAATAAGCCTAATCCACCTATCAGCCCATATACTTAGATAGCTCAGTGCACACACCAGCCTGATCTTTATCACCGTTTCAACTCTCACCAGGCTGAATGATCTTAAACTGTTCATTTGAAATGTGTGCTGCTCTAAATTTCTGAATCCATGCGACTGGGACCTGAGCTCTGCAATATCCCTGAAAGCACATTTATATGAACAGTAAATAATCTGGGGCTCTATTATAAACGCATATTCCACCATTGATTCGGTGCCTGTAGAACCTGGGCCCTGTTAACGGCACACCGATTTCTCGTCCTTCACAGTGTGCACTTGGCCCGATAAAAAGGTCATCCTCAGCATCGTGATCAAGGATGCAGTAATGGCAGTACCTGTTTACAGTTTGCCTGCTGTATATAAAAGATGGACTTTGCCACTGTGGTGTCACCCATTGTTCAGTGAAATCCTGTTTTGAAGCCTGGAGCTGATCCTTTCTGTCGTCAAATGCCATCTTGGTGTTTTTGAGCTACTAATTACTATACAAATGGAAGTCATCCACAACCTAAAGAGTTGCCTCCTGCTGGCCATTAAAAAGAATGCAGGTTGAAGGTGTTGCACTCTATGACTGAGTGATTGAAGTCATTTGTTTCTGAAGAAATGGGGTGTGTCAGTTGCTAAAAAATCCAATATCTCACAGTTCACTGAACATGCTCTAGAAGGGGCCTTTAAGGAATAATCCACTGGTTGTTTAATGGGGAGGGTGTTGTAGTAGCTGCAGTGGCGACTTTCAGGCACTGCTATAGGGTAAAGTTTGTGAGCCCATGGGGTCCCCTTGGGGACTGCTCTTTATACAGCTGTCTGCCTTGACTGTTGCAAAAGCCTAAGCTTGAACAACTTTTAGCCAGTAAGAGAGCTGTTCACACGGGCTGCTTTGAAGTTGTGAACTACATCAAAGACTACAACACTTCATTTTCCTGGGTTATATTTGAAGGATCAGACAGATCAAGTAAAGCAAAAGCAAAACAGACACACGTAAACATAAAGAGAGCCCTTAGAGAGGTGTGGGCAATCCACAACCAGAGAAAATTGTGATCCAACCAAAGGCAACTACATTTTCTAGCTAGAGTCTATTATAATAACAAATAATAACAAAAGATTAATATGAAGCATTTAAAAGGCATTTTAATAAAAGAGAATACACCATTAAATCAGCTTAAAATCCAATGATTCTGAGCAGAAAACAATACAATCCAAGTGATTACAACATAAAATCTAAAAACAAACAGCTCAAAACTGGACAACAGTATTACAATCCACAGGTGATTCTTTAAAATAGGGTCAGTGGTGATGCCACTGCGGCTGTCACACTTGCCTGTTGACAAGCATGTTGAACTGTCTACATTAATTAGAAGTTATCTGTCTACACATTCTAGAATGACTCTGATTGAGCATGAAACTGATGTGGGTGACACAAAACCAATCCGACAAAGATTTTATAGACATTTTCCTGAGGGGAAAGAGGAAGATAATTGACTGCAAAGTTCAGGATATGTTGGTGAACGACCTTGCAGTGCCATCTTCTTCAAGCTGGGCTTCTCCTTGTTTGCTAGTGTAACAATCTGAGAAGTCTCCTTTTTAAATTGTTCCGAGATCTGGAGGTGGAAAGAAGTGTTTGGCAATAAGGTTGGGTTTATATGTATAGTACGTCTAATATCCATATGTTAAGTTTAATCATAATGCAAATAGTTCCATGTGTTTCAGGGTAGGAATCCTGTTCTATGGTGGGGGAGTGTGATGACTGGGTTGGCCTTGTTTTCTTGTCTCTTTTTCAGGTAACTAGTGGGTGGAGCTGACCCAATTTCAGATGCAGCACACCTGAGCATGTCAAGCTCAGGTGCACTAAAAAAGCAGCCTTGCCTGAATGTACAGGAAGTTCCTGTTTGCACCTCTTCTCCTCACGGAGGCTTTTTGCTGACACAATGTATCGGTTCCTTGGTTTTAGCACATTCTGGATGCACTGGTGTGCTGACAAGGATTGGGGTTATCTTTTTGGTTTCTTTATCAAATATTAAATCTGCTTAAACTCCAAAGATTAAATATGATAGATGAATTATAAAATATTCAATAACCTCCCACATCTGTGTGTGGCCTCCCTTTTTTGTCACATGCATTGAGCTGGATTGTGACAACAAGAATACAATGATCAACATTTTTTGGTAAAATAAAAGTGGACTTTCCCCCTGCTGTTGACAGAGGTGTTCACACTGGAAGCAACCCCTTAAAATGCAGGCCACTGGCAGCCATATAGACCCATGGCTCCTTGGCATGATCCATTCCTGCTGGAGTTTTCCTCATGGGCCACTTGACCCAGGCTGGCATTGCTGCCACCGGGAGCTCAACTTTGATGCTTGCCAAAACACAACGCTTCTCCATGTCTTCCCCCACCATTCTCTCTCACTCTCTCCCATCATCATCTCTGCCATTTTTGTTCCTCCTTTTTAAGCGGTAGCTTGAGAAAGTGTATCTCATTAAGCTGATTAAGAGCAGTTTCAGGAAGTAAGCATTAAAAACATATTTAGCCAACAATTAAAATAGCGCAGACTTTACACTCACAGGAATTATCCAGCTCTGTTTGGCAGTGCTCTGAATCCTTAGGCAGTACCTCACTTTGTATTTGGTATGGCACACGGAGTCGTGATTTCCAAATGAGTTTCAGAATCAAGGAACAAGATTCTGATCGGGTTAATGCAGAATAGAACAAGAAGCCAAACAGGACTGCATTAAAGCTAAATCTTAAATGAAATTCAAGCCATTACTTGGGACTTGTTGATTCTTTTCAGTCCGTTTTATGGGCGAATCCCAAATGATTCAGAATATTACTGAGACACAAAGTCAGAAAGTATAAGGCTCAGGCAGAAGCCAATACAGCATTGCTACAAGAGCTTCTATCTTGGGAAACCAAGCAAACTTGAAAGCTCTCAAGAAAGGGAATGTGATTGAGGCTAATGCTCCTGATAGTGCTCAGTGATGCAATGAGCTTGTTCACAGTGCTGTCATTGACAGAAGTGATCAAATCATTTTCTCAACTAATGGGTACTTCCCTTCCCTAAGGAGGAAGTGGATGCATGGCTAATGCATGTGCCGTTTCCATTGGCAGGAACGCAACTTTGATCTGGTGAATTTATTCAAACAGGACAACTGCTTGGTGACAATCATGAAACACCCTTCAGTATCCATCCATCAGGGGAAAACCTAATCAAAGTGATGAAAATCTTCTATTTGTTGAAACAGGCCTCTGAAAGAGTGTTGGTATAAAAATTTAATTGTAACTAATCTGTATGCAGGTACGATTTAAAGTGCAGTTGTCTTTAAACATGTGCCATTCGAGTTCCTGTTCCAATTAAAATAACAGCTTTAACGAACAATCTTTTTTTTTTCTTTCCTACATACTCCTGCATAGAAAAATTCACAGATTGATTAGTTTCAGGGAAAAAGGAAGGAAATTCATTCATTTAAAACCCACAGTGACTGAATTCTGAGAATACAGTGTTTTTATATCACAAGTGGATCACATTTAGAGTTTGAGTATGTTGGGGCTCAGCACTGGTGAGCCACTTGAGGATTCCTGAATGACCACTTTGCTGTTCACCCTGGAATAAAAGTGGTAATTATTCTTTGCACGTCTCAGGAGAAGTTATCTGAGTCACTGGTAGATGCTGAAGTAGTTTCACTGGCGCTGTATCATGGAGGATGGACAAAGAACAGAGTGCATCATTTGCCATTATTTTTGTAGCAGAAAAAAGTAAAAATCTTGTATTCAAAATGTTTCGTGCAGAAACGAATCCTGCTTTTATAATGTCAGGGCTCATTGACTGGATTGCTGAAGAGTGTTGACTCTCACTAGATTGCTGCACCAAAAAAACTCCCTGGACTTGCTTTGCTATGAACAGATTGTGTTGGTCACCAGGAGTTTACATGGAAGACAACAACTTGTCTGCACTTGCTAATTGCTCACCAAGCAGTAGTGGACGAGAAATGGAGAACATTCACCTTCAAAGTAAAATGGTTGCCTTATGACTGAAATGAACACATTTCAAGAGGTTTAACTTCACTTTGAAGGGGAATAGACTCCATTTCTAGCTTGTGTTGCACTTTTCAGGGGTTCACTACAGCTTGTTAAGAGTCGGCATGCAAACTTCCATGCAAACAACAGGCAACTTGTGTTTCAGGGGGCGAGATTACCTGGCTTCCCATTCTTTTGGTGTCACACCTGCAAAGTATTGCTGGTCTGATTGCCTACTTAAGAGGGAGACATCCACATTTGATGCTGGATTATTGCATTGCAGGTGCTACTTCAGGTTGGCACCTTGCAATAGTTCATATTCCTGGAAAACTGAGATTTTGGACTTACCTCATTGTCATGCTGAAAAACTGGCTGTTGTCAATCACTTTCTAGAAGGAAAGAATGTGGTGGATCCAAATGTGATGGTAGCTTTCTAATTTCATAATTCCATGAATTTTGCCAGGATCCAACACCACTGCCTGAAATGGAGCCCAAAGAATGATGGTGCTTCCACTGTGTTTTACATACTGCTGTAGACAATCACTGCTGTTCCTCTCACTTCACCACTTCCATACATATTGATGACAAATCGAAAGAAAGAAAAAAACTAATTTGGATCTATCCATAAGGTAGGTGCTTGTTTTGAGATTTGATGTTTTTCATATTTCCTTTTTTAGCGGCTTACCAAACAAACATTCCTCTTTGGCTGCAAGGACTGGAATGAAAATTATTTTAAAAAGCAGACAATCTCCAAAGAATAAGACCTTGTATTAAGTTGTAACCTAACAGAGAAAAATATAGGGTATAGTCATAAATCAAATGGAAGTCTGAACAAGTAACAAACAATAAATGTAAAATGTAATTTGATCAGTCTCAGACATAACATCCACATCTGCTTTTGGAGCTATAAGGAAGTTTGTGCACAAGAATATTTTTAGTTAATTTTATTTTAAATTGTATCTATTAGATTTGATTGAAATGGATAAATGAAGAAATGTTTGCTGGGAATAGTTCTGGTGGCTTTTGCGGTGCAAAATGTCTAAATGGCCAAATTGAGTAAAGTATTAGCCATCTGTTTTACAATTTCAAAACGTAACTGAAAGTATATATCTTTCAACAATGAAAGCTATCAAAACAATTATACAGTACAAGTAAAAGTTTTTGTGAAGGACAGCACCATTTCTTAGTGACACTCTGCAATTGAGTGAAAGGGGTGTTTTTATAGTGGAAAGTTGATGCCCCAGAAGAAGGAGGGAAGACTCCCAGAGGCTGGGAGAAGACTGGCAGTCGGCTGGGAGCAGCAAATCTAAGTGCCTGCATCTGTAGCATGCGTGTCTTTGGTCTGAGGGGATGAAGGCAGAGGATCTGCATGAAAAACACGCAGGCACAGGGATAACTCGCAAACTTCACACAGAAACATGACCAGAAAATTTGAATCAGAACCTTCTTGTGGTCATGACCACCCGGCTGCCGCAGTTTGGGTGTCTTTACCCCAGTAGGTGCTTCAGAAAGCTTTATGCATCATAATGCATCAAAGATGTTATAACTGCTTCAACACTAATATTTATCATGTGTCACGGAAAGTAAAATGGACATCAGTTTTTTAAGACATTTCAATATTGCTAATAGCACCAGCATAGCTGCAGTCCCATCCAACCTTGTTCACACTGGTGACATTGATGTTTCTATTTTCCTGGCACATGATATCTGCATAATCCTGCCAACAAAACTCTGATTGGCTCAGCTGCTTTTCCAGCTGTGGAATCAACTTGCAATGAAAATGTTTTGTTTCTTCTGAAATGATCTTGGATGTGGATGACAATTCAGAGTTCTGACACTGCAGAATTAATTTGTGGCCCCTTTTCTGTGAAATGCTTCCCCCTTCATGCAGGGCCTATTAGAATTCATGTGATTTGATTTTTAGCTACCAGACACCTGAAGTGTTCAACTTTCTCTTTTATCTCGTTGTGCTTTGTTCTGCTGAGGTATCCATGAATTGCACAAGCATAGGAGTAAAAGCAGCCAGAAGCTCAAATCGTGCCTTCAAAACATTGTAGTATATATATCAGTGTAAATGTTGCATGTGCTGTGGTTATTAGCCTGAGAGGAATCTGTATTTAGCTAATGGTAATGTTGAGAAACTTCATACAGTGGCAGCTAATTTTCTTCAGTCCATTCATTGTTCTGAAGGATTGGGCCCTTTCCCTGACCCACCAAACAGCCCCCCCCCCTCAAAATCCCTTAGCACAGTCTTTTAATTAGAGGTCATGGCAGCTGAAATTATTTACTCTAATAGACTGTATATTTGTAACTTTAATGCTTATTTTCCGGTTGATGTTTTCATATCTAAGCTCATTTTTTTATTACCTCTACATAGAGCAAAATGTTGCTCTTGAAAAATGTAAAGATATCCACTCTCCTGTCTGTTTTAACAAGCCAACACTTTAAAAAAAAAAAAGTCTGACATCTATTAAAAAGTTTTTTAAAACATGGACTTTTTGATGTGCTTTAGTAGATCTCAGAGCAAGCAGAGCCTATCCTGTGGAGTGATGAGAAAGTGAAGAACACCAGATTAAATGGGCTCAGGGTTCAGCCTGAGGGTACAGTGGTGCTCATTGGTCACTGTCATCCACTAAGTCTTCTCTCTTTTTACTGCCTTTTGTTTAGTGCATTTGGCCCCAGGGATTTCTGTGGCAGACAGAATGATTCTGAAATGCTGTGATGAATGTGATGCTACATGGACTTCAATAATGCTGCTTCCCAAATCATTTTTTGATTTGCTTTGATTAGCAGACATTAACGGGAGTTTAAAGGCACCCATTCAGACAAAGATATAAAGAATCTTCCCAGGACTGAAATAAAACCTATTTGTGTCACATCAAAAGATAGAAAATGTTGGACATGATGGCTGCTACTCACAGTGCAATCAAGCTGGGATTAGTCAAAGGAGAAGTGGTTAGAGGAGGGAGGTGTTTTCGTCCAAAGGCACGGGATATGGGAGATAGCCGTGTGTGTGTGTGTGTGTGTCTTTTTTTAATTCAAATTTTTATTTTCTGAAGTTATCTTGAGCAACACTGACTGCGCATTTTTACTTATTTTCAGTCCAGTCCATGTACCTGACTGTTTTTAGAGGAATGTTTCCAAAGAGCTGTTAGCAAAAAACTTGGTGCATCTCGGCATGTTGTGCTGTGCTTCCTCAACAGAAAAAGTGTAGGAAACTGGCCAAGTGCTGTACAAAAGAAGTGGCAGGGCTAAATCTATCTATCTATCTATCTGCAAATCATGTCTTTAAGAAATAGGAAAGAAAATCCAGCAAAGACCTGATGCAGGACCTGAGAGATGCAGCTGGCCCTTCATTGAAGTTTGGGGCTGCATTGCAGTGAGTGTTGTTGGAAATGTCATCAAAATTGATGACATTTTGAATTCAGAAAAATGCCATGAGACTTTAATTGGCAACAGCTTCATTTTTCAGCGTGTCACTGGTCCCAATACACTGCCAAGGTAGTAAAAAAATACCTGGATAGAAACATAATTGGCCGTGGATTGGCCTCCCCTGAGCACAGACCTCAATATTATTGAAGCAGTGTGAGATCATCCTGACAGAGAACGGAACAAAAGGCAGCAAACATCCAAAAAAAAACAGCTCTGAATGTCCTTCAAGAACAGGGTGAAGTATTTCCGAAAACTATGTGAAGAAATTGCAAGAAAACTGCCTAAGAGCGCTAAGGCTGTGTTGAAGAATAAAGGTGGTCATACCAAATATTGGCTTTCAAGCTCTTCAGAATTGTACAAATGCTGCTTTCGTCTTATAGAAACTGCACATTCTGGCCTGTACCAGAATTTTGTCAGGAAAAAGTTAGAGCACTACTACATGTTAACAATGATCTCATAGTGAACCAGGGACTTCATTTCTAAATGTTACATAAACACAGAACAGGCTGCAGAGATGCAAATGTCACTCCCCACCTTAAATCTGAGCCTGTAAACTTCACCGAACAATGTTCTGCACATGTTCAAACATTCTGGAGATGGGGGAAATTGGTGAGTTGTCAAATCTCTTTGGAGGAGATCAGAGTTTTTTTTGTAGGAGAACGACCTCACGGCATCTGTAATGCACAGTAGGAGAATGTTATGTTTTGGTCTAGATTTGCTGCCTCAGGGAATGCGAAGCTTGCATTCACTGATCCAACGACGAATTCGGCTTCATATCAAAGAGCCGAGTGGAGATAATGTGAGCCCATCTGTCTAAAGTTGAACTTGAAGTCGACTTTTAGCAGAAAACCGATTGCACAAATGAAAGTTGTGGAAAGGCCAAGTCAAAGTCCTGATTTGAAATGTTGTGAGAGGATTTGAAACAGGCAGGACGTGCAAGAAAACCTTCAAAGAAAAGCATTTTTACACAGAGTGGGAGAACATTTCAGTCAAAGACTGACAATTATGCAAAATGCCTATAAGAAGAAAAAATAATCCCCTAAAGAGGCAATACTAGCTCCTAAGGCCAAGAGTCTACTTACTTTTTGCAAAGAAGAATGTTACATTTGCTGAATAAATTATTGGAAAAGCTATTTCTTTTCTTAGTGGTGTTGTCCAATAATCAATCTGTAGACATTTTATAAAGAGAAACAAGCATTTTCTTTTCATGTCCAAAGAAAAACACCCTATAGGATATGCTTATGCACACATTTAACTTATACTTACTAATACTTTTATACAAGTACATCTGTCAGTGTTAAGCCTGAGGAAATTTTTTGGCCCAGGTTAAATTATTACAAGACCAGTGAAAACCAAAATGTTGAAACATGAACTCACACCTTTTCTGTCCTGAATGAACAGCTTTGAAGGTTATAAATATAAAACACATGCAGGCCACAGTATCAGACATCAGACAGCCTGGCTAATGTCCAATCCAGCAGTACTGAATGGTCTGACATCCAGAGAAGTTCACAGCTCCAGCGCATGTGTGAAAAAGGCTACTGAGATATTCGTATTGGAAAATCTGACAAAACCTTAAAGGATATAAATTGTAGTGACATTTGCCACTGCTAAAGTTTTAAAGTTTTTTGGCTAGAGTCTAATGTTTGAATACATGCTTTGCTTTCCTCTACATGATGCACGGTTGTGGGAGGGAAGATGGGGTGGAATGACTTTCTTGTGCTTCCAGCTTCCTCCCACATTACAGCAACGTGCTGGATCAAACAAGCGCAGGCCTGGCACTTTATTTTGGTCATCTCGAAATTATGCTGTGGTCTTAAATCCACAGGGAAAAGTTGAAATTTGATTTGGAAATATCACTGCTGTTCTGGCCTGTTCTTATTTCTGGGGTGTCAAGTGGACGGTGGACGTGTCGGTGGATGTCATACTGATATCTCACCTGATATCTCGATACCTTTGGCACTGGCAAAGCACGAGGTTTGTAGTAATAGTGAGATGTTTTTCACTTTTTCTATACTTTATGTGTTTGGGTGGGAAGTTGTAATAGTTCTGATTGCTCTTATAAATTTTGCACACTTTTTATTTCATACGTGCTTTTGTAAATGTTTTTTTATGCTTCTAATTACGGTAGTTTTACTTCCTGACACTGTCCCTCAGTCCCAGTAGGTGTTTGTATAAACTGTATTATTGTTAAAAAAATCTATATTTTCTTAATTTTTCTTCATTTTACAAGGTAAGCTAGTGTTCCAGCAAATGAAAAAGTGCAAAACTCAAAGGTCCCAAACAGCACTCCTGGCTGACAAACGTGTGATTCACTCCAGGCCATAAATGCAGACTGTCCTGCTCTTTACAAGAGAAGAGTTATCTCTCAGCCTCCAATATTGCTGCGGCCGGTGTGTGACGGTACCAGCGCCAGAGGACACCCTGTGTCTATCTGTGTGACGCCAGCAGCGCCTGACAGAACTGCAGTTTGACGCCCTGCGCTGAGAATGTGGTCACAAATCTTTTGAAGACAAAAACTATTTCAGGATATTGGTAAAAATTTAAATAACAATCAGCAAATGCATCTAAAATAGATCCCAGTGTTTTCTTAACTGCTTGTCCAACCATTGTAATTTGTAATTGCACATATACAGAAAATAGTTCATAAACACTTGTTTTAGAATCATATTCATTTAAAGAAGCATTGTGTCAAGCTAAAACTGAGAATTTAACATTTTTAGAGGTTCTTCATGGAAAAAAAAAGTCTGTGGAAACAGGTTAAAAACTATAAACAAGAATGAAGCTGACAACTCGCCCATCAGAATGTCCCTGTTTATCTCTTATAGTCTTATGTACTCTTATGTATTCACAACCTGTCCAGAGCATTTCCCTGACTTTGCCCATTACATACTGGGACAGCCTCCAGCCTTACAGCGCCATGAAAAAAGGATTAGAGGAAATAAATGTGCTCTCCCGCACATGCCTGTACGAGGATGTGAGCAGGGTCTGAAAGATCAGAGAGTGACATCAAATTCATTGAGTTGCTTTTCTGTCAGGCTCTAAACAGTCTGCTCTCAGCATCCTACTGTGTTATTAGAAGTCAGAAAGACAGAGAGGAAGGAAATAGGAAAGCACTATAACTCAAATTGCCACCCAGAGAATGCATCTCAAACCAAACGTGATCAGATAGAGGGAGGACATTACCATTTCTATTACAGCTTTATTTTGCCTCCAGCAAAGCCGTCGGTCGTCCATCTCTATGGAAATAATCTTTTTTTTTTTAACCATCAAAAAAGGATACTTTGTCAAAGCTTTGTTAAAGAAAAAGAAATACATTTCTAATTCATAGAAAACGTGTGATTTTCAGGAAGCTGTTTGCACGCATGTTTGTGTCTCTGCAGCAAAGAATGACTCAGAGAGGCAGCGGTGGAGCCAACAGTGAATGGGAGGTCCACCTCAGTCTTATGCTCCATTAGCAGTCAGTGTGTAATAGCACGGGTGGACATGTGTTCAGTACAGATAACAGAGAAGTGGCTGAGACTGTGACAGAGAAAGACAGCCCTAACAGACTGGCCCTGATGTTCCAGCACCAGCGACATGTCTGCCTCATCCTCACCCACTCTCTCCCTCTCTCTCTCTGAGAGCATTTTGAAATACCTGTAGCTACAGCAGCGCTAAAGAGAAAGACGAATAAAAAGCAAGGAGAACTCTCTAGGCTGGAAATTATCCGGCTATATTGTTGTTATTAGGCCAGACTCTGACTAATTGATTTTACAAGTATATGCAGATCTTTACCTCACTCGACCCAGAGCAGCTTCTGGGACTACTGGAATATGCAGGCTGCACTGGAGCCTTTGCTGATCCTTTATTCATACTGAATCATATTCACATTAGATATCTGTTGTGCCATTGCTTTTGACAACAAGCCCACATGGACACACTTAAACAAATTTGGGGTTGAAATATTTATAGTGCGGGTATTAAATCGGGAAAAATCATAAAATTTAAAACACAGGTTCATTGCAGGGGCAAATACAAACATAATTTGCAATTCAGATTTTTTGATTTATTGCTGAATAAACTGTATCCATAACTCAGTGAAAATGTAGGCAGGCAGTTCATATGCAAAGAAACAGTGACCTACACTGTAGACAGTATGAAAAGTACACTGAAAAAAAAAAGCTAATCCAAGTCAAACCAAGAGCTGTCACATCAGGTATTATATTTAAAGAACTTTCCTTTTTGTTGAAGTTTGAATCTCCATAATATACTATTCTGACAAAGAATTAATGGCTCAGTCACACTAGAGTAAAAACTCGTGGTTACCTGGTGATTGCACTGATTTTTTGTATTTGGCAACCAAATGCAAACAGCTGTAGTGACCAACTGATTGCCAAGAGGTTGAGCATGCAATACCCTCAAGCTGTGGCTGAACACATTGAGTTCCAAGACCACTGCACAGGTCCTGGTGGGAGGCAACGTGTTTCCAAACAACCACGGTCTGACTGCACGGTCACTGTCAGACAATTTTGCAAAGGGTTGCAAACAATTGCATCAAATGTATAAACAGAGAAAGATTGCTAACACATTAAAAACAATCTGGTTCAGTCTGTGCTGATGAGGACAACTTGTTTGCAAAGCATCTCTTTGGAATAGGGGACTCACGTCAGCTGGTGGCCAACCGGTTGTATTCTAGTTGCATAAGAGCATGGTTGCTGCGTGCTCGTCATTTACAGATGAAATGCCTTCCTGCAGTAACTACGTCACTATTTGTGGAGGAATTTCTGGACTCGTTAAGTAGTAAACGTAAAATTCTGTTTAATGTGAATTTCTGTGTATATAGACAGCAACAGATTTACAACAGATGGCAACAGATTGGCCAATTTATGACAGTCAATCAATCTATTATCACAAACAGATTGCATACAATTGCGAGCTTGACCCCATTCTGAAAGCAGACTGACTCCATCTTTTTATTGCTGTCTTGACACATCCAAGTCACTCTGAGGACGTCACCTGACAGCGAGTGATTGTGAATCTTGTCCCCACCAAAATTGCAAGCTCATTGCACACAGTTGCAATCATTTTTGTTGTGCCGTGGTCTCCAAACACTCTTTTCTGCAGTGCCACTGTAGCATAAATGGCTGTATAATGTAAAATGTTGGCTGAGAATCAGCACCACAGTCTGAAGACTTCACAGCTTTTATCTTTTTGTTTGCCAGTCCGTATGGTTGTGTATCAGTGGCTCTGAACATGTGCGGCTCTAGCTCATGAGCACCCACACTGATCGCTGCCAAGACATTGTAAAGAGCCAAAAGCAACATCTAGTGTGCAAAGACGATCTAGGCAAAGAGCAAATGTTTCAGGAACTGGTGGACCAAACTAGGAAAATGAAGTGCGCGCCAGACTGGAAAATAAAGTAGGACACAAATGGCTTTAATTGTACTTGGTTTGATCACTAAATGATTTAAAGTAGATCATTTTTGTGACCTTTTCCACATTAGAGGCTTCTCTTCTTTTGGGGTTGCAGGGTGATGAGTTCTGCCCTATGTAATATGTGAGAACTAAAAAGTGGTGACAGTAGGGAAGCGAGAACATAAATGGCAAAGGCAAGTTCATTACAAATGTTCCAAACAAAAGTAGTCTGGGATAAAATCAGATTATCCTCAAAAATACCTGAGGTTACAGTTTAATTGTAAGGAGAAAGGCATTCCTAGGATACAGTGCTCTATATCTACAATATATTACTGAAATTAAACTTCATTATATTAAAGCACAAAGCCATTGGCTCACAAGGTATAACTAGATATGCACCTACCATTACAATAATAATAGGTGTTTAGTCACTGATTGCCCGTGGCGATTTTCTCACTGAACTTGACAAGAAGATTACCCTGTAAAATTGCTCTCATTAATGGCAAATTATCCATTTAAAGCCCCGTGGCACAAAGTTTTCGCCCTCTTAGTCATGATTCTATTTTCTGCAAAAATAAACAGCTGAACTGTTTTACAGTTTTCAGGGAGGGCACAATCTTCACAAAAAAAGAAAAGGGCCATTTCTCTATCCATATTTATTGTGGCCGTATGTCAGGGGGAGATCAAAACAACTGGTGAACACTTTTTCCAGGAACCTTGGCAGGCAGTTGGCTTTTTGTGAGACACTTTGAGATCTCAGATACATCCATAAATGCGCTGCTCTCTGCTGCGCCATGAAAAATTCTATGTTGATACCAGATAAAATCTGCTGTGCACAAATTCCAAACTTTAAGGTTTCTAGTTTTGAGTCTATGCATGAGCAAAGGAATTATTGGGAAAATGCACATTTGTTATTTTACAAACCTGGTACAACTATTGGCATTTTAAACGTCCTAGAGCTTCTCTTGGGGTGAACTAAAGTACTGCTGTTTTGTTGCTCCTTGCACTTATAAAGCATATATTCCACTATTTATGTATTTCTAATCTGAGAAAAGAAAACCACTGGTCCAAAAAAATACTTTTTTTTTTTTTTTTTGCAATATTTTGTTTTTCTTTTTGTTTTTTTTTTATTAAATTAAAAAACTT
>VUQK01021458.1:29634-42867 GCA_015106715.1 Bujurquina vittata | reverse complement strand
GAAAAAAAAACCATTTGTTTAAAAAATTTTTTTTTTTTTTTTTTTTTGCAATCATTGTGCTTGTCTGTCTGGTATTTTCATTATAAAGTGACAAACTGTTCTCATACAGTGAGGACCACCCATCATTTCCATCTGAGGTGAGCCCGAGGAAAACTACACTAGTTTAGTAGTTTGCCTGTATTCTGTTAACCAGCCCCTTTAGCTTGCTTTTGTGTTCTTCACAGCAAACACAAGTGCTCAGCCAACAAAGGTTTTCACAGTGATGGAATACCCAGCAGGTGCCAAATGAAGACTCATGAGACTGTTTCATATAGATTTTTTTTTTTAACAGTTTTGGACCAATTAAACAAGCCAAAAGATTAATTAGCCCTGTAAAGATGCACTACACTGGAGTTCATATAAAGAGACAAACGGAATGAGACGAGGAAACTACTTAATCACTCCAGTAATTTTCTTTAACGTGGAGTGGAGAGATACTGTTTGAACAGTGTGCTTTATGTTGATTAAAATAAATAACTAAGTTTACACTTCGTTTACATTAATTTGCGCTTATTCTTACATTTAGCAATCACCAGAGGCAGAAGCATACACAGCTCTGTTTGAATGAGCTTGTGCAGTACGTCTCTTCTGCAGAGGAACACAGAAATGCTGCATGGACACTGGATTTTTTTTTTCTTTCTATAAGAGTAGTGGCTGCTTCTCAGTGAACAGCAGATTTTGTTCAGAGCTGTCCAGGCCACAATCATTTAATAAGTATATGCATCTAGAAAATTTGGACTAAGTGGTGACAGGTCATGTAGATTTGTGATTTTGATATTTGGGTTATAATAACAAACCTTAGCTAATTATTGATCGATTCCCTTTTTAAATGATGTTGTAAATCAGCTATGTGATCATCTGCTGAGGAATGGTTCAGTCAGTCAAGAGATTCAGTCAGGATAGAGGTCATCACATCACAGAAACACGCTAGTAAAGGTTACTAATGATCTTCTTATGGCCTCTGGCAGTGGACTCGTCTCTGCTCAGTCCTGTTCAGACATCAGTGGAACATTGAGTACCACTGATTACAACATTTTACCGCAGACACTAGAACACACCACTGGCCTCACATTTGATGCTGGAATACTTTGATATACAGAGGAGTTCATGGTGACTGCAAGGTGCCCAGATCCCGTGGCTGTAAAACAAGTCCAAATCATCATTCCTCCATCATCGCGCTCGACAGTTGGAATGAGTTTGTGCTGATGTGCTGTATGTTTTGCCAGACATGTTCACTCTAATCTTGTCTGTCCAAAGGACATTGTTCAAGAAATCTTGTGCTTTGTTCAGGTGAAGCTTTGCAAACTGAAGCCGTGCTGCTGTGTTCTTTTTAGAGAGAAGAGGCTTTCTCCTGGCAATCCTTCCAAACAAGCCGTACTTGTTCACTCTTTTTTCCAATTGTACTGTCATGAACTTTAAATTTTAACATGCTAACTGCGGCCTGTAGAGTCTGAGATGTAGTTCTTTGCAATTTCTAGGTTTATTGCATAGTGCGATATTGCGGGGATTTGCTGGGATGTTCACTCCTGGGCAGATTGTGGCAGAGGCTGGAGTCTTCAGTTACTCCAGACCTGCACACTGCCATAACATCTGCTTTGATAGAAGTGATCACGCTTGTTGATGATCAGTAAATCAAGTGTTTTTGAGCAGCTTAATTGGAATTAGTAACTATGCAGTGCACATCAGCTTGCAGGTCCTGCTCTTTGTGAAGCCAGCTCCCAGTTTGGGTTCAGGGAACAGACACCGTGTCTACTTTTAAAATTAGGGTTACACTTTTCTTCTTGATAAAGCTCATAGTTACCTCATTGTGAATTGCCGCTATGGAAATAGAATCAATTAAATTGAATGTAATCTGTGCTGAAAATTGTACCAAACACTAAAGCACAGCAGAAACAAGTATCCGCTGTGCATAATATAGGTTTTCCTTCTGTTTTTTTTTTAAATGTATAATTTCTAGCAGACTTCATTAATATTAGATACTTTGTGCTGAATGTAAGTTTAAACTTTTTTTTCTATATCAGAACATGCTGAGCTTTTCTGTTTCACACGGTGTCTTGGGACATGGAAAAGCTCTTAAAATTAAAGCATGTTTGAGTCAGGTACTGTGATTCATAACTCTCTCTCACTTTGTTTCCTTTGTCTCCAGCTATTTTCAGAATGTGAAGAGCAGAGTGGCTCCCCGGCTGTTAAATTCCTAATTTTATCTGAAGTGCTGAATCAGTGGGCATAACACTATTAAATCAGATGCATAGTTTAGCTCATAATAATGAACAATGGAATTTTCTCTGCTTCTCTCATAGGTGACTTTTTAGTGTACCCACTGCATGAGTCATTAGAACCTCTTTTAAAATTTCAGTTCTACTCACTATTTATTTAAAGTAAGCCACCTGAATGACAATGTTAAATGTATGTCAAAAAGCTTTTTTCTTTTTTTTTTAGGTTATTAGACTGCCTACTTCCACCCCATATGAAGTGAAGATGCTACAAGTAGCCTAAATGTACACCTTGTCACTGAAACTGTCGTTGGTTACAGATCCTGTAAGTGTTGTATTGGGGATGCACGGGGTGAATTTCTAGGGTCATTTTTTACAACAATGCTCTGCTGGTGTCCACTGTCCTGAGACTTGTAACCATGATGACCTGGAAAATGGCTTGTTGCAGATGGGGTAGGCTTGCTTTATTTAGCATCCTGAAAGGCTGATTTATATATGCATATATATTTATGTAGTTAACATATTCAAATTGCAACTGTAAAAAGAAAATTTTAAACTAAAATATTGTCCTGGTGAAGGAGTCCACTGCCCTCAGGGGGTGCTGTTGCCATGAAATATTATAGGGTGGTGGCACATGTCAAAGTAAATTCTCAATGAATGCAATGGTTTTCATAGACAATGTCACTGTAACAAGATAATTAAAGCTCTCTTCTTATCTGTGTTTTTGATGGCGCGACTGGTTAGAATATATAGCACATATTTTCTGTAAAGCTGTTCCTCTCACATCAAGCAAAAGCTTTTTACTTTTTTTTGTCCCTTGTAACTTTGTGTGCTTCATACATCTGTCCCGCTAAGCCTTCAGTCACACAGGCTTAGAGACTAGCCATGGGTCACCGGGGGAAAATGTGCATTCCTCGACCGGTTGGTGAGTAGTTCCTGGAGTTTGCTGACAGTCACTAGGTGAAATTGGTCACAAAGAGGCACGAATGCACTGACTGGAATTTTCACGGTTAATTCAAATTTCTATTTTTTTTCCTAACTGTGACCTGCCGATACCATTTTTGGATGATTTCAATTTTCTTTCTAAGAACTATAACTAACTCATGGCATGTGCAAACAAAAAAATTATTTTATGGAAAAACATTGTTTCCATAATGAAAGAATGTATTAAATGTTAAAGTTTCTGCCAAACTGAAGTAAGTTACAAGATTTTCTATCATGTAAACAGTGGGAAATAAAGTGCTCTGCTACTGGAAAGAGGTGCAAATAATTAAATGGAAATAAGTTACCTTTACCTGACATGATTTGCCTTGCAGACAAAATTTATACAACAAAACAAATGTCAAGAATTTACATAATTTTAAAGTATGTTCATAGCTGGAAGATGATTTACAAACGAACATCTAGCCTTTTCTCTTTTTCTCATCTCCATAAATTTCCTTTTACCTGTTTTGATGCTTTGCTCTTACTCATACCTTTGTTCGCTTGTCCTGGTTTTACTGATTGAAGGTGGTTTAAGTGGCTGATTAGGTTTGCTGTTATCAGCGTTTGGAACTTTGTGTCTAACTACATCTTAATCTGTTGCTATGAGTGTGTGTGAAAATATTTGTCTGTGCACTGTGCACATGTATGAAATTGAACCGGGTCACAATCAGACATTCATGAGCCATACTGGCCGATCACCGGTCACAGCTAAAAACTGTCCAATTCCGATCCCTGCCCACTGGATTGGTGCATCTCTACTGAAAACCTCCCTGTTTGGTCGCTAGCAGGTTGCCACAATTGCCCGTAGTTTGATACCAACTACCAGCTGCATGCGAAGCATTAGTGAAAATGTGAAAATTGTGAAGCCAACTGGAAAGCCAACCACTCACCATCCATTCGAGGACTACACATATTTCCCCAGCAACCGTGGTCTGTAGGCCTGTGTGACCGAGGCCAAACTGTGAAGTTACATCTGACGTGTCAGAAAATACAAAACAGAGGAACATAAAAACTACAGATAACGGGTGAAAAATTAGACCCAGATATTTCTGGCTTTGGTGCAGCTTAATTATTGGCTGTTGCACTTTTCTGTTCTGTGTGGCAACACTGTAAGAATAATGAGATCAGCTAACATTCCACTGTAAAGTAATATATCAACACCAGTTTCTAGTAGTATCAGCACAATGAAGGAGTACCATACGCAGCTGCCGCAGATGGTCACCTGAACCTACTATTAGGTAATTATCACCTTATTCAATTTTAGTCCTTCCGTCGTGCTGAACAGAACTAATGGGTGGTGTGTGTGTTCAATTTAGAACAGCAACAAGAGGTCACATCAGCAGGCAGAGGTCCTGGGGGGTGGGGGGATAGCCTAGATTCTCAGCTGTGACGAGTTTAAAAACTAAAAGTGATTCTACTGTTTTCTACCCTTTATTACACCTTTTTATACTTTGTCCTTATGAATACCCTCTTGTGTATCTCAGGTTTTGACAAAAGCGTACAGTATATATAAATAACAATTAAACCCTTTGGAAATCACAATATACTCTCATTTATTTTAAATGTGGATTTTTGAAAAGGCTAACCAGTTCATCCACTTTAAAACACAAACAAGCTCACACAGTCAAGATGCTGAATGCATGTCTTCACGATTGGCATAACCCGCTGTGCACGTCCCTTATCCAGATGGAAGGATTTAAACATACGGGAAAGAAATGAAACAAAATACGGGGAAGACATTCATGTCAGTCTTGGAGACGGGTGATAGGATATGATTTCTGGACAGAAAGCATACTGGCACAGATTGTGAGTGATGAACAGGTGTAGGGAAGATGGGCCAGAGACATGGAATTATTTTGCTTATGAATAAGAATAGGTAATTTTCATTTAGATGTAAGCTGTCAGTGTTATTTATTTTTTTCATAGCACATGGTAAGACTTCTTGATGTTTAAATAAACCCTCACAGGGTTTCTGGTTTCATCACAGACTCTCCTCTTCCAAAGCAATGTTCTTTATTTTGAACTTTTCAGCAAATTATGCAGTAAAAATGTTTCTAATATGTGGTCAGGACTAAAGCCCACATGAAGCACATCAGCATTCAGTGCGGCACGCAGTGCAGTCTCATCAGCTTGTCAAACTAAATTACAGGTGCAGAATACACAGTGAATCATTCATCACCTCACTCTGTCCTCCCTAGTCTCCAACTGCTTCCTCTTTGTTTAGCCACGGTGCTCCATTGGAGATTCATCCAATCAATGTAATTGTGGGTGATTGTTTGACTCAATCCAGTGGCTCCTTACAATCACAGTTACGATCGATGGCTGTTGCTCCCGTCTTCCTGCTGTCACGCTGAAGGATTATTCAGGCACGTTACAAGAAGAGAAACTGTTTTGTGTGAAGATTTATCTGATTATTTCTCAGGGATTAAGCATTTTCCTACCTGCAGTCAGCAGCCGAGTCCCGTGGCGTTTTACTTTTGTTACCTCCTGCCTCGTGCAGTGACTCGACCACATATCAACAAAACATACGTGTAAATGCTGTATGATGCTAGAAGTGAAAATGTCTCCACTGTATTTTCATTCAGGCTTGTTTCAGCTTCATAAAGGGAACGCGCTCGCTTGCAAAAATTTGCATTAAAAACTATGTTTGTCTCTTTTGTTTAACTACTTTTTAATGAGCATCCTCATCAGATTTTTACAGTAGGTGACACGTGGCTTTAGAGTTCTGACTGCTCAGCATCACAGAAAACTCTGGGAGATTAATCAGCAGTGGTTGGGCTATTTATGGACGAGTGATTATGATCAATGAAAGCATGAATTCATCTGAAATGTAAAAAAATAGAAAGTGGTGATTGCATTTCTGATTTAGGGCTATGACTAGGAGTCAGATATTTCTTTGTTAAATGATAAAAGAAAACAAGTCTGTCTGCTACACTGATCATGTCTGATTTATTGGATGCTGTATTTCCAAATCCTCTCATTAGATTCTTTAATAACGATGAACTTTGATGCTGCAGACAGCTACATAGGCACTGCTTTGTCTGAATTCTCCTCCAGTATGCTGACAGCCTGCTAATCCTCTCACATATCAGCTTCTTCTGATATTGCAGCTTAGTTTTCATCAAGCTGGACCAGTTGATGGTAATGAGCTTGGCATTTTCACATGGTCTGTAGTACAGACTTGTTTCTATTGTTTAAGTAAAATATTTAAAATTACAGATCTTGTACACATTTTGAGTCAGTGACAACTATAAATTTAGACCTCTCCAGTGGATGTGGAAAGTGCTAATGGATTGAGTAACCAGCAGTAAAAGCATCTATTAATCTACGGGGAGATAAGTAATTGCAGTTATTTTTGGAGCATATTGAAATGTCAAAATATAATGCAGCCAGCTGTGTCTGTGCATCGTTCCCGCACTGCCTCCTTTCTTGCCTTCTGAATGCTGCTCTTAGATAATGAAACTCAACATGTAGTATATAAGTGCAATTTGTCTCTGTATTTCCAGCCAGAGTAGTGTGTGTCAGCCCGCGCCTCCGCCATGGTGCTGAGCAGTAGCAATGGCCTAAGCTGTGCTGATAGATGGCTTGGCTGCAGGCTGCCAGGCGCTGGTGCTCGCCTCAGCTCCCATCGACGCAACGCGACCCTTTAGCCCACGGGTATGGCTTAGAATGCAGCTATTAGAGCAGTGCAGAAGATTTCCCAAGCTCATTATAGTCAAGTGTTGGGCACACATGCACACACACAGACACACAGGCAGCTCCATGAATGTGCACACAAACATGTTAGCCACTCAGAATGCAGGTCCATGAGCAGTGAGGGCAAGATTCACTGGAGCGTCGAGAAAAAGAAAGAAAAAAAAAGCTAAAAGCTTGAGATTGGGCTTTGTCACTGCAGTGTGTTTGGAAACATTTTCAGCAAATTGCTTGTATTTTACTGAGACAATGAAACTGTTTTATAATTTTAGAATGGTTGCGTCATTACAGAGAAGGCACGCATCTTCAGCAGATTTACTCCTCAGGCAGGAGGGGTTTTAAGACCATAACAGGTGCACTGTCAGATCTTGTGGCCGTTAATTTTGTTTGCTTGCTTCAGTGGCATTCACAGCATCTTTTGCATGCGCTTAAGTAGAAAAATGGAAGTTGTTAATGCTGAAAAGCAAGACAGCATTGCTCTGGGTACTTTTACCAAAATTTATGTAGGTCAATATCACGCTTCTAGCTAAAGCTGGCTTTAATGGCTTTGTAATGATACACAGAAATTATAAAAAAGAAAGCAGAATCTTTGTTGATTCTAAGTGTTCATGTGTCTGGGTTTAATAAAAATAATGCGGTCTTTATAAAACTTAAAATTATTTAAATACAAATGTGTACGAACAGCAATACATGGCATATTGTTGTTGAATGAGCGCTTTGAGTGCTTAGACAGAGTAGAAAAGTGCTACATAAGTAGTCAATTTACCATTTACCATATCACACCTTGTCATTAGGTATCAAGTCAAAATGCAAAAGCAGCATGTGTGAAACTAAGGACATAATTCAATAGCTTTTAGAACCATTTTGGTCTCATCTGTGCAGAGGACATATTCTAGAAATCTTGCTTTGTAGTGGAAGGTTGTATTTCTACATTTTGAAGACCTGCTAAGCACCAGGTTATGTTGATAAAGTCCTGGTCCATAAAGCCTTAGAACTGAAGAGGGTATCCTTCCTTTTCACCATAACTGTACAAACTCCTTACAATGCTATCTTTTAAAGTCATGGTTTGCTGAACTCTGTTAACAAAGATTTATACAAAGAATTATAATTGTATATTTAAAACGGGTAAACTGCAGTACTTTTGTATATATATATATATATATACCTTGGGCACATAGTACAAATGCTTACGTATAAATGTCACCAGAGAGTGGCCTGGAAGCACAGAGCCACAGAGCAATTAAGGGTTTAGTGTCCTGCTCAAGGAGACTGAGAAGACATGACACTCACAGGGGAACGAGGGAGCAACTTTAACACCAAGCCTGTCCCAGTTATAACCATTACTGGAGAAAAAAAATCCAACACAGATGCTGGATAGTACATAAAATGCTGTCTTGATCCCACAAAAAATATTGTTTAAAAAAATAAACAGAAAATAAAAAATAAAATCTAGAACGAACATTTGGGTTGGTGTACTTTAGAGACAGAATTATTTTTTTAAACTTATTTTATTACAAATTTAAAATGTCTAAACATTATATAAATGTATATAAATCATGCCACTGGAAGGCTGATCATGGATAAAGCTTAATGGTGAATCACTTTTATATTAGTAATAAATCAAACTGTTACATGCGATATAAAAGTGTTTCCTCGTAGTGAGGGCAGTGCTGCTCCCCTTTTGAGTAACAGTCTGATAATTTTGCTCCAATCAAATGAACTTGTAGCTGTAACAGGCAGCTCAATAAGGAGAGATCATTAGGCGGAATTGAATATGATTTATTGATTTACAGAATTCAATTAAGCTATTTGGCAATTAGACTCTGATGACCCATCATGGCAGAATAGAATCCGGTGATAGGAATTAGGGCAGGACCCCCCAGAGTCTAGACGCTGGTGGTGGTGAAGATAAAGATGGAGGCTTACATGGAGCACTGAGTGATTTGGGTAAGGTGGAGATGGGGAGGAGGTCGGGTGCATAAACGAGTCTGCAAGGGAGAATGAAAGGTAAGCGGTGAGATTTGAAGAACGCAGAGTGGAGGCTGATTGGCTTGAAGGAGGCGGGCAAAAAGATGATTGGACTAGAGCAATGGTGAAAGCATGAGAAAATGGAAGCGACGTGAAGAATAAACTTGCAGCCAAACACTCAGGAAAGAAGATGAGAGATTACAGACTTTTCTTATTGAACTTAGCTTGACTTAGATTTAGCTTCACTTGTTTAGAGCAAAGTATGGAAAGAAGAACATCTACCATGTATACCTAACTGATATACCACTTTTCAAGGTACTTACGCTTTACAATTCCATCCACCATTCATTCGCACCTCAATCATACTTGGTGGTAAGCTACTAATGTAGCCACAGCTGCCCTGGGGCAGTCTGACAGAAGCACCAATTCGTGCCCAAGGCCCCGCTGACCACCACCACCACCAAACACATGCACACTTAGGCAATGTGAGTTAAGTGTCTTGCCCAGGGGCACAGCATGCGATTGGACGAGGACTCGAACGAGCGACCCTCCCGTTGCAAGGTGAGCACCTACCCGCTGCACCACTGCTACCCACATTTAGTTGTTACTATTTATTGTGTTATAGACACACTCCGGCTCAAAAAAATGATTTTGCAAATTACTAACCAGCTCACACAAAAACTGTGATGCTACACCCATTGTCTCGGAGGCAGTCATAATCTACACTGGAGAATAACTGGCTGATAAGGGAGGGTCATCAGTTTGTTCAGCATACCTGGGGCACATTGGAACCTGAAAACAGTGTGCAGTGTTTTGATATGGTTTTTGGTTTGAATGGCATGCGGTAATGTGCAGCAGGCAGCAGACTTTGAAGTATATTTCCTAAACCCTTGTGTATTACCAAGGCAACACACACAACCATTGAGCTGCCATTGGTGTAACACTTACATGACAGAGTGTTCAGCATACAGCCCTTTCTGTTGAAACATTTTGCTACTTTTGCTCTTAAGGATAAAAAAAGAAGTCAGTGTGTTAAATTGGTCTCTTCCATTGATCTGATATCAGCCTTCTTTGGTGTTTGTGATTGTGTTTCTTTAGTTTTAATAAATTCTATTTTATACAAGTGTATTATCTCTTGTGTGGACTTTCTCCTTGTCAAAAAATGTATATAAGCAGTTTATGACAAAGGGGGGTTTGTCCAGGATATTGAAATCTATCTAAGATTTAAATTTTTGGTATGCTACAGTCAAACTAGGGAAAGGAGTGATTCGATACCGTAGCACAACCACAATTATTGCAACTGGGTGCAATGAACTTGCAGTCTTGTTGCCTTTGAAATTATTGTTTCAAAGACAGGGACCAGGTTTGTGACCACTCACAGTCAGTTTTCATACTCAAAGTGACTTTGGTGTGTCAAGATGTCGATAAACGGCAATAATAATGGAGACAGTCTGCTATCAGTTTGTGATTGAATGGGGTCAAGTTGGCAATTGCACAGAATCTGCTTGTGATAATATGCAATTAACTGTGATAAATTGGTGAAAACTGAAAATCTGTTTCTGTCTACATACACAAAAATTCACACTGAACATGAATTTATACTGCTTCAGGGTCCAGCCAGAATTTTCTCGACTTGAAACAGAAATTCCTCTACAAATGGTGATGTAGTTGCTGCAGCACAACAATTTGACTAACGTAAGCACTTGGCATCGTTGCTTTTTATGGGAATATAACCAGAACACATCCAACTGGCAACCAGTTGAGTCAAGTCTCTCATTGCAAAGAAACAAATCATGGATGAGTTATGCTCATCAGCACAAACTGACTCACATTAATTGCAACGTGTTGGCAGGCTGTCTTAGTTTATTTGTAAACCTTTGCCAGCCTGATAGTGATCACACTAAGTCAGCGTTGGACTTTGATTGTTTGTAGACAGGTTGCCAAAAAGTACAGCAGGTTTAGCTAAATCACCAAATCCCTCCTATTGTAAGCCCAAACCTATTTTGGACAGAGTCAGATTTCACTGTTGGGACAAATCTTCGGTTTGTGTTGATGCACAACAAGCACAACAAACAACGTGAGGAATCTGCCATAAAGTTGCTTACTAGCTAGATTATTCCTTGGCCTGTCTCCAGACTGTCACTCAGGTCTTTGTTGACTTACCCTGCTGTAATGAGAGACACTCAGCCATGGCCACCCAGTGAGTCCAGTTAGTGTTTTGATTTATTGAAATCCACTGCTGGCCAGTGCTGAGTCACCAGCTCTGTGGTGAAAGCTAGACTGATACTTCACAGTTCCTTCCCCTGCTTTCATTCTACTTAGTATCATCACACTGTCAGACATTTTTCTTTGCCCCTCCTATAGCAGAGGGTGCAATCATTTATCCAGCAAAGCCCCGACTGACAGAGGACACTTGAGTTGGGCAGCTGATGTATAAACCTCATATTGCTACCCACATAAATCCACTGCTTTGCACAGACAAACCTATCAGAACTGTAGCAAATTAATTTTGATACTATTTTCTGTTGTCACATTTTGGACCAATGCCATGTAATTTCCCATCAATGTACTTAATCTTCCAGGGTGTATATAACTACTAATTTCTCATCATAAATTATATCCTGTCAGTCTCTGATCATATAAATTATATACATATAAGCAAACCAGCAAAGTTTTGCTTGTCTGGATTTTGTATATTTTTTTAGTCCTACTCTGCTTTCACTTTTAAATGTTGTGCGAATGGAAGTCGAGTACACACTAACCATGTCTGCTTTGAATTATGCCCATTTGAAGTGCAATGCGAGTCTTGTCATGGACTGTTTTGATCTGTCCGGGGGTGTTTACTACCTTATGACAACTGGAACAAGCTAAACTCCCACCAATGACCATGAATTGGATAGATGGAAGCAAATGGATGGATCTTAAATTGCATATGTGTATTTCAATAACTATGCTGTATATACATATAGCATATGTTAATCTCTATTATTTAAATGTTTCATCAACCTATCATCTTTTGACATGAATGAAATAAAATTCTTGAAATAAAATATATGACAACAGTTTGAGAAATCTCCTACAATTTCTGACATACTTCACTCACCAAGCTGGCTCTGACTGAAAGCACTGATAAGGCTGTCATTTAGCATGAGCTCTCTTTCCAAGCATGCCACTGATGGTCACAGTTGTCCTTAAAGGGGTTTAAAATCCCAATATATATTTTTGACTCATGTAAAGAAAATAATTTCTTTCCTGTACATATTAACATAAAAGTTGTAGCTAAAGATTTTCATAAATATTCAAACTCTAGTTGCCCTTTCTAATCCAATTACTTTCATGTTCTACATTTCCTAATTTGGGCTAAGCATTTGTTAAGATTGCAATTTGTTTGGTGTTTTAAGTCTTAATAGCTGCACTGGTGAGACTGATAGTTCTGTTCTGTTGTTGCTGCAGGAATAAAAGCATGATTATTTTTGTACCTTATCTTTTCTTGTCTGTTTTGATTCAATTTTCACCGCAGTACAAGTCCTGGCAAAGACTTATACGTTTAGAAGCCTTATCAGAGCTTCCCTTCAGTCCTTCTAGGCCTTTGTAGAAAAATCTCTCTTTACTTGCCGCTTCTACTCGTTCCATCTTCTTTTAGCTTCCATCTCTGGAATTCTGATGATAATCACTTAAACCAATGGTTCTCAAACTGTGGGGTGGGCCCCACTATAGGGCTCAGAGCCACTGCAGGAGGGGTGTGCGTGACCAGGGGAAAAACTGTTTTCCTTCTTTTAAAGTGGGGAATGCTAGAAAAAGACTTGAACATGTGTTGGCACATCCTATTTTTCAGTGTTGACCACATAAACATCTTCATTGTGCTCCTTTCACGTGAATATCAGCATGTTGATAAATGTGTTTAGACAAGATATTTTAAAGCTCTCATTTACTAACCTTAATTTGTCATAAACTCCCCAAACTGATCCCAAGCAATTACTCACTGCTGCAGATGGAAAGATGACCAGTCCATAATCAGGTGTAGAGTTGAGAAACTCCTTGTGATTGATCACAAGTTGTCATTAATGGCAAAATAATAAAGGCTCAGCATGCCACAGGGATGCCTGACATGCAATGAAATTGAAGAGAGACACATGAATTATGCATCTTCTCAATGAAACAGTCTATGGACCACAATGCTTCTGCTCACTTATGTTAAGTGTTTCCTTTTCCTTCAAAGTTTCCTTTTCAAGTGCTACTGTCTCCACTATATATGTGTGTATATATATATATATATATATATATATATATATATATCTATATATATATATATATATATTTTGTGTGTGTGTGTTTT